>JAKWJD010001766.1:1334645-1563253 GCA_027705065.1 Solanum peruvianum
AATTATTGACTTAAGTTTATTGACTTTTACTTTTCCACAAGAATATCTAACACAGATTTTTCTTGGTAGGCGTTTTATCGTAAAAATTAAATATATTTCACTTTATTTGAAATTTATGAGTGGGAGGTGAAGATAAAGTTTTGTTTGATTATACTTTTTGTAAAGGAGGGATGACGATATTTTATTTGGAAATTATAAAGATAGAGTTGAAAAAACAAGTTACTAAGTTGTATTTCAAATTCGAAATACATCTCTCATTTAAACATTTGATATATATATCCTAATTTCACTAGTCTGATTAATACAATGTTTTATCGCGTATGATCCATTTAAGGAGGAATTGCTTCCTATCATGAATTTCTTCATTGTTATAATTCGAAGCTAAAAGAGGAAGGATACAAATTTGAATTCAGAAATTTGAAGTTTATGAATTTCGACTTCAAGTTAATATACAAGAATAACTATGTTCAAAGTCCAATATTAATAAGTGTTTGGTGATTTTCTTAATAAATATATTAATCGTGTTGAATTTGATTGGGCCATAAAATAAAATTGTGCTTAATGGGCCATTTGTACAACTTATCAACCCAACTCCTAAGTTTCATTGACAAAGATAAAGCCCATAGTGAAATTTCCATTATTAAGTAGGCTTACACAATACCAGTAATTTGAAGCCCATTTCATAATAAGATTGACAATAATGGGCCATCCTAAGCTAAAATTTTGGGCCCATTATCAAAGGATATACGTAATTGAATTCGAACGTAATTGAGTGTAATTATACGTTTTCAATTTATTTGTCTGATCATGCGTTTGAACTCTATTTACCACCACACTAGGTCAAAGAGATTCAACAAAGGTTCGTTGTTACTAAAAAATATTCGATTTTTTCTTTTTGCTTAGTAACAAAGAACCTTCGATTAAACCCTCTTTCCTTTCCTCTCTTCCAACTCCGCTATTTGATTTGTCAGTGCATAAAAGTTAAAACTCTAATTTTAACCGCGCGAAAATATGGGCCCCAAAGTAAGGTTTTTGTACTTATGACTTTTGTTATGGACTGAGTTTGGCCTTGTCTGATTTTATGGGCCATGGAACAAAGGTGGGTTCTAATAAGTTAAATCAAAGTTGTTAGTAAATTTTGACACACAAAGGTCCAAAACATAGCATGCTTATGGTTCCTTCATGAGTTACCAACTTTGTTGTATAAAAGTTCTAACAAAAATAACATAAAATCATAATGAAACTCAATCAAACAACTTGTTCCTTTGAAGTTAACATTTCATCAACCACTTAGAAAGACAAATAGTCTTTAGACATGTAATTATGAAAAAACAAAAAAAATTGGACATATGGGCTTCATTTTGTTTTGGGCCTTTTATTTGTGGGACACAATGAAAAAGCCCACTCATTATCTCTTCTTATGATCAAGGTGAGGTGTACTCTATTATTATTCTTTTCTTTTTGGTCTATTCCAATGAAAAGATTGATATCTATTTATATATATAATATATATTTGTTGTTAATGACATGACTTGTTGAAAATCACTTTAAAAAAAGGTATAATTGATGAGTTATGTAATTTCTGGTATGTGTCGAAAGCCTTTCTTTCTTTTGTAATATAACACCTTATTAATATTTCGGACTTAGAACATGTTATATGCACCACATGATTTTGTAAGATTAAACATGACGTATATAAACATGTGTCAAAAAGATTTTATTTCTTCCCTTTTCAAAACATGTTTTCGATAAAATATGGTCTTATAAAATAAAAGATGTTAATAGATGCCAAAGCATCTTTACACTAAAATTTTAAATTGTTTGATCAAAAGCATTACTCCTTGAGGTTGTACTCGAATATCCTTTACACACACCCTGACCATGAAAATATATTACAGCAGACCAAATGTTTTTCTGATTGTGTAAAGGGGATCGAATTCGAGTACAACCTCAACGCGTAGACCTTATATTGGTTGATAATACAATAGTACATTTAAACAAACTTGTATGAAAACAATGAGACATAAGTTAAATAGAGATGTTTGGTTTATTTGTCTAGTCCAAGTTTAAACATTGAAACAAAAATTCAGAAAATAACAAATGATCCATTTAAGTAGTTGGGGTGCACCTTGTTAACCTTATCAACTTAGTCTCAATTGATGTGTCTCTATCCATGTCTGTTCAAATCACAACCAAAGATAAAGCCCATTCCCTACCCCCCCACCCCCACACCACCCCATAACTAGCACTCATTGGCCTTTTTTTTAGGCCATTCTTTAAATCGTTAGTTCAGGGGGCTAAATCTCGTCTTGAAAAGTAATTCTATAAAAAAAAAATTCTCTCTCGAATACAAATTTAGTCCACTAGACTAAAGATGACATAATCTCTAATAGCCTCAAAAGAAGGTCATTTATGCAAACTCCTCATTTTACCCCTTTAGGCTATTTTTTAAATAATGTCATTATTAGTCCAATGGGCTAAATTTCGCTTTTTAAAGTAACTATTTAAACTTTATTGTTATAGATTATGATAAAATTTTGTTTATTATTGAACTAATATGAACATAATTTAGTAGTGGATTTCAAAAGAGGCTATTTGTGCAAAGTGGCCCACCTTAAACCCCACTTCTTTAATGGACTGAAAAAACACTATTGTTATTGTCCACTAGGCCATCCCCATCATTCCAACCCCAAAAGTGAGTGTACAAAAGCTGGTCTGTTACTTCACCAGCATGTTCAAAAACTAGATTGAGGGGTGTGGCCTCAAAAGTACACTTCTACAAGAAAGAAAAAAAAATTGTTCTTGGCCCATTTACAAAATTAATGGGCCCATGGGTCCATTTTAAGTTTTTTTGGGGGGTGAGTTGAAGGCAACAATTAATAACTTTCATTGTCGGTGGGTGGTTGTTTGTTTCTATATACATGTTTCAAAAAATTGCTATGTGGTAGAACGAAAAGTATTTCATCGTTCTTAGTCAGAGGTTTTGAGTTCGAGTTCTGAAGTAGTCATTGTGTTCAAAACTAGGAACAGGAATAAAGAAAGTTGTTAGAGTTAAAAACTAAAAGAACTAAAATAAATCTAACAAGTTGACTTTATTGTAGGTATCGAGTATCGTATGAAAAAAAAGAAAGATTGAGTGTATATATTGTTGATCTTCTATTTACTAGTTTTTTTTTTTTTTTTTTTTTTTTTTTTTTTTTTTTATATGGTTACCCCTTAATTTGCCTTTTGTCCCTACTATATTGTTTCTCTTTTTGTGAATTGGCTATTCATTCTTCATGATAACTCACTTCTTTAAGATCCATTTGTCTTCTTACATCCACATCTATGTAATATGACTTGTAAAATATCAAAACTAAAGTATATTAGCAAAAACTAGAATCACATTCATAAGCTAATTAGTCTTATTTTCTTTCTTTTGGTCACAAATATTTAAGATGACACAATGTAGGTAGTGAGTGATATGTAATATAGTGAAAGGGACATAGAGAGGTCTTTAATTTGGAATAATAAATTTGGGATTCCTCAAGTGTCACATGGACTATCATGTGATGATATGGAATTTCAAGAAGCCAACATGGATACTCTTATGGTAGGGTAAAGGGTATACCATGATCATCATGAGATGTGATGGAGGAGATTTAAGAATTTAGTACACACATCATTATTTAAAATACGCGGATTTTTTTTTGGAGGGAAAAAATCAATTGACAACTATCGGTAAATTCAAAATCTACAGTCAACTTATCCTAAATGAGTATAACTGCATATATACACATATTACAAATAAAAAAATACTGAATTCAGATGACTCGTACTAGATTCGTTCCTACCTTATCTCAAAGAGGGGGGAGGGGGGGGGGAGTGCTTTGTAAGAGGACATGTTGGGGCATAGTGGCATGTGGTTAAGCTCACAAAAGGGAGAAGCACAAAGAGGAGGATAGGAAGCAATTGTCCTTTTCTTTGCAGCAAGTAACACTTACTAGTGAGGGAGTGAGTAGTAAGTGAAATCTAAAAGACTAAAAGTTCATTGCCTTTTCTTCAATTCTTTCTTGCCATCCTCATTTTAGGGAGGGTAGTGGTGGTGGGGTGGCTATTAGATTTGCTTTTTATGATTACAAGATTATATTGTCACTCAATTGATCATGAAGCCAAATAAAGATCATTTTGCCTTCCCTCCTTTCCACTTTTTTGTTTGAGGGTGGACGGTGCGCTCATCGAGAATTTAAACGTTTGTAAGTTTTACTGTAGATAATGAGTTATTGAATGGGCAAATAGCATGCTAATTTTGTTAATACTTAGTGATGGTGCGCTGATCGAGAATTTAAACGTTTGTAAGTTTTACTGTTGAGATAATGAGTTAGTGAATGTGCAAATAGCATGCTAATTTTGTTAATACTTTGTTATCTTTTATAGGTAAAATATTAAATTCTAAAACACGAATTTTATCGAACTTATTTGTAACTTGAAAGAAGAGGCTAAATATAATGAACGTATACGAGAGCAAAGAAATGATCTTTGCAAAGACCTTAAGTGAAAGTGTGCGACCATCAAGGAATATGATAGTAAACATTTCTCCCTTTAATAAATTTTATGCGAGGTAAATCTGAATAACTCAGATTGATACATCTACAAGCAAAAAAAAATCGCATTAAATTATTGGTCGAATGGTTTTTATAATATTCCAAATACAATCCTTAAAAGGAATCAAAATTATCTTTGTCTAACTCAACATTCTTTTAGTTAACACTCAGAAGTTTCTAATTTAATACTCTCTTATTTTGCATATTAGAGTATTATCTTTTTTTACTTTACATGCTTCTACAAAATCATAAATAAGAGAATTGTGTTTACCTATTTACCCTTCAATTTATTTATTTTTTAAAATTTTTTTATTAAAACAAATAAATTGTAAATGGAAAGTGCACATTGTCATCATGTATATATATATATATATATGGCTTACCACCTGAGCCTTCTGAAATGTCATTGTTGTTCTTTGCCTACTTGCTATCCTGTCCATTTTCACATGACAAATGGCAAACATTGACACCATTATATTGGGACATAAAATTACAAACTTTGTATTCATCATTACCTGTTTTACTATGTTATAAAGTTAAAAACAATATTATTATTATTTTTTCTCATTTAGTGTACGGTATTCAAATTGAAGCGTGATTATATTCGGATTTTTGTTGGAAAGTTTTACATTAGAGGTAAAGCGCTTCCTAACAAAGGCAATACCGTACTCAAGAGGACTCGAATCTGATACCTCTTTGTTAAGGATGAAGAAGTACTTACCACTCAACCACATCCATTGTTGGTAAACTTGAGATGGTTAAACGTTCTAGAAAGGCGAATAAATATAGTTGATTGTTGGAGAGAGATATTTGTGTAATTAGAGTTCTGAATTAACTATCTTAATACCTTAAAGGGTGATTTAGAGACTAAGTTTTTTTGTTTCTTAATGGTAATTTACATTGGTTATCGAAAGAAAAAGGGAAAAAATATGAATTCGAATTAATTAAATTAATAAATTCATAAAATAAAAAATAAAAAGATATAGGTGGTAAAGGAACATTAATCAAAATATTGAGGGGTTTTACTGAAAAAGCAAGAAAAACAAAGGCCTCGATAAACGAAGGGTATCTGAGCAAAAAAAGGAAAAGAAAATAATATTTTTTTAAAAAGACGAAAAGTTCGAAAAAAAGTACGGATTGGTCCGTGAAGATTCTCTAACTGGCAGTGACAGAGTTTGTTATCTTTGTGTACTTAACAAACCAACCTGACAATTTTATCTTTTTTACATACTTTATTGAACTTTGTGAAATTTTTTTATTCCATTTCTACCCTTGTAAATTTATTTTTAAAAATAATAATCATAATTATAAAAAATGAAATTAATTACAACTTGCAATTATATTAATCATGGATTATTTGCATGCTCTCTCACACTTTATAGTTTTGCTTTTAATATCCAATTATAAGAAGGTGATTTGATTGGCATCGAAGTTTAAGAAATTAAAATATAATAGTCTGAAGCGTATACGAGAGGTATCGCATTTTAAAATTTTGTCTTTATGTTAAAAGTTTTATAAATATAGTCATTTTATCACACTATTAATTTTGAAGCTAATATTTATTATTGGAAAATTACACATATGACCTTGCAATAATATGCAATATTTTAAACCTTGATACAACTTTTATATGAAATTTTAAGTTGTTCAAATATAAATTTTTAAATATAATACTAAAAGATTCATAAATTGCAAGAAAAATTATAAAAAGATCATTTACCAAATAGTTATTTTGGATAGATTTTTTTTTTCTATTTTTATATGTTAGACGTTATGAATTCAGATGAATTGTAGCTTAAAAAAAATTATGGAACGTTAAATAAAAAATATATATAATTAGGAAAGCAAAAAAAGGTAGAAAAAGGGTATCAAAGGACAATGAAGAAAAATAAAGAAATTAAATGTGGGTACAATTAACAGCAATAAAAACAAATTTATAGTTCAGTATCATTTGGACAATAAAAACAAATTTATAGCTGGAAACTTCAAAGATAATTTTTTTCTGAAAAATTTAGAAATAGTAAAGACAATAAATATTATAAGGCTATTAATAATAATTTTGATAATTGTACTTTATATTTTTAATTTTGTTTGCTAAGAATGATGTGATTTGTATTTCATTTGTCTGTTATATTTTCCTTATAAATTATAAATATACAACAAGGCAAATATATACAAATACAGGCTCCAGTTGTATATATATTTTACTAGTGAATATACAAATAAGGTAAAAACATATACAAATTCTATAAAAATATATTTAGAATTTTTCAAACCTGCATTTGTATATTCCGCTTATCAATATACGAAAATGATAATTTATTATGATTTTTCGTAAATTATATAAAACAACTAGGATAATCATATACAAAATCTGAATTTATACAATCAAATTAAATTAATCACAATCTAAATTTATACAATTAAAAATCAAATTATATAAATTCTAAATTTATACCATGAAAAATCATATAGTAAAATTTCACAACATTATAGCCATAAATTAAAAGTAGTTAAAACTATAATTATATAACTAATATATTTTAGATATTTATCATTTTACCTAATTTTCCTATAAACCTATTACCCTATCCCTATTTAAATTGTCCTCTTATTATTATTATTATTATTTCAACTTTACCTGCATAAAGGCTATAAAGCTTTCATCAGAATTGATGTAACTTCACAAAAAAGACAAAGCTAATGTAATAGAAAAAATGTGGACAAATTACCCTCACTATCCACGTGGTCTCAAATTATTTATCGTAATTTTATAATTAGTTATTTTAAATTATTTATTATTTTAATATCATTTACAAATAAAATATTTTTTCTGTTTTATTCTGAATAAAAATAATAGTTTATTCATATTACAAACACCTTAATCTATAATTTTATGTAGAAAAAATATTTAATAAATAAAGACAAAAAGTAATTAATATTTATTTCTTTTCAATTTATTTTTCTTTTAGAAATAACTTTTTTCATGTTTAGCAATTCTTTAGTTCAAATTTTCATATAAGATGATTAAAATTGCAAAATTAAAAAAATACTTTGTATATTTAATATCACAAAAACTATTTTTATTTTTGTTTTTACTTACTCAAACTTGATATTAATTTAAATTAAGATAAATAAATTGAAATAAAAAAATATTTATATCTATATGATTGGATGACACTTGCCTTCTCATGATTAGACATAGCCTACACTATATATATATAGAGTCCGTCACACTGTTCATTGCGTGAACGAAACCTACTTACATTAACTTTATTTTTCGTAATTTGAGCCTCGATAATGAAATCGTTTTTTTAATAAAGAATAATAGAGATAATATTTTTTTTCATATGAATTTTCTCATGTGTACATTTGAATTAGTTAAGTTATTAGTGGATTAATATGTATAGGATTAATAATTGCAATGGCTTATTTTGAAGGTTTTTTTATTTATTAATTATATAGGTAGTAACAAAATTCACAAATAAACATTTTTTAATTATGGTATTAAAAAATAGTGTTTGTACTAGAGTTTTATTTTTGAAAGTGAAACTATATGAAAATAACATTTACTAGTTACATTTAGGCCTTATCTTTGAAAAATAGTTATTTTTTCAAACTTTTAAATTTTAAAAGTGACCATGAAGATTGTTATTAGCTCCCATATTGATCGGAAATTTAAAATTATTCTCGTATAATTAGTAATAACTTTTAACGTTATGTTAAATCTAATGTATATTCATTTTTTTCATAGGATCGTAGAGAAGTCCATCCCTACACAATTTATCAGATGTTGGACCCTCATTTTATAATATCCGCACTCCAAATATCCAGGCTTAAGGAAAACTCCATCGCTATACAATTTATCAGATGTTCGACCCTTATTAAAATCTTTTCGAATTCTTCATGTGTATTTATTTTTTATATATATTTTAATACTTTAAAAATTCTGACTCCACCGCAATTTTGATAAAATATGAATTATTTGTCTCATTATTGTCTAAAAAATAATTTATTTTAAAAAATATATGCTATATTTTTTCATCCCATAATAGTACCCAAAAAAGTTGCAAACTGTAAAAGTTGGTTAGTTTTTGGATTCTTCTAGTCAATACATTTTATTTTTTTCACAAATTTGACAAACAAAATTTATATAATAAATAAAAAACATGTATTTTCCCATCATATTTCAGAATCGATGTAACCATACAAAAGATATATTGGATTCCTTCTATCCCATCTCATTTAATTTATTTGACAATTCTGAACTCTATAATAGCTAGTATTGTTATTTAAGACAAAACAACTCAAAATAATAATAATAATAAAATCATGTATTTTCCCATCATATTTCAGAATCGATGTAACCATACAAAAGATATATTGGATTCCTTCTATCCCATCTCATTTAATTTACTTGAAAATTCTGAACTCTATAATAGCTAGTATTGTTATTTAAGACAAAACAACTCAAAATAATAATAATAATATAATAATAATAATAATAATAATAAAACAATCGCTAACATATTAAGTATAATTTTAAAGTGAATCCTTCCAACACGAGATAGAGAGTTATTTCCTATATGTCACGACTGATAAAAAGTCTTTATCAGGAAAGAATGGAAAAAAAAGGTGATTAAGCAACATTGACAATTGAATTAGTGAAGTTGAGTTTTGAATAGTATTATTGAGCTTGACTTAATCCTAATTCTAATTATTGTTTGGTAATAAGATTTTAAAGTCAAATTTGAGCATGATTTTTTTTTTTTGTACTAGTAATGAACCTTTCTTGACTAAATTCAATCACTTGATAAGCATAAATTTTGATTACACACTTCATAATTAATAGAATCCATGTGTGAACATGACTATTATATTTATATTGAGAGATGCATACGCGGATATAAGATTTAAACTCGATAAATATGTGGGAGCCATTTAGCCATGAGAATTGTTTAATTTTTTTTTTGCGTTTCGAATTTTAGAAAGGGCTCCAAAGTCGTGACCAAATGTCCAGTCCTGAGCATGAGTGGCGGTGTTGAATGTCCCACGTCGGTTAGGGATGAGAGATTTAGTTTCCTACTATGTGTTGGGTTCGAAAGAATCAGGGTATCACGTGAAAGCTTATTATTATAAATCATGAGTTAGATGACAAAGAAAAACAAACTAAAAACATATCATTAATATGGTTTGATCAAGTAACCTATATTGAAAACTAATATTAAAAAAACATAAATTCGACTAGGAGAATAATCTTCTCATAAACAAAATTATTGAATACCTAGCAAAACCCTAATATTATGGACTTTTTTTTGTTTCCCACTCGGTATTCGGTACACACACTGGCACCCGACTAAATTCGAATTCGGGTCGAAAAGTCCTATATCGGGAGATAAAGCGCTTTCTAACAAAGCCGACTCCGTACCCAAGGGGCTCGAATTCGAGAGCTTTGACTCCATACCCAAGGGAACTCAAACTCGAGACCTCTTGATTAAGAATGAAGGAGTACTTACCAGTCCACAACAACTCTTGTTGATACTACTATGGACTTGAACTCGAAACTTATTTTATATAAAAAAAAAAAAAGAAAAAGTGCAAGAGTGGTAATAGTAGTTTTAGTGTTGTAATAGTAGTAGTTTTAAAAGGAAGTTCAAAGAGTGGTAATAACATACTTTATGGATTCTTGATCATGTTGTGACTTGTGAATAATTAGAAAAATCTTTTGATTTCATGCGTAATTATGGATTTGATTTGAGTTTTTGAATGATTAATGAAGTTACAATGATTTAATTTAGATTGAATGGCTTTTTCAATTTGATTCTTTGACCATATTTATGTTAATGTTACTATCTTTTTGACTATATCAAAAAAGATTTTGTATGATGTTAACTTCCATTTAACAGAAATCTTGATTAAAGAAGATAATCCAAAATCAATAACTACAATTTGCTACTTATCTAGGTCTATTGAGGCCCCATTAACCTATGAAGGATGAGTACATAAGCATGATTTAACAATCTTGAAAATCAATTAATTAGAGGAGTTAAAAATAAAGATTTATATATATTACAAATAGAAAGAATAACAGCGATTACTGAAAATTGTGATTAATGATATATATTTGTGTTGAACGATGATGACTATTAATACAATTAGTAGATGCAATGGTTGTTGATAGTGTTGATTGTCAATAGTGACGATCGATTATAATAATTGATTGTAATGATGATTCTGGCATGATAGTTATAGGTGACGAAGTAGGTGATGGTGATTGACGACATTTATAGTTGTGGTTGAGGGGGTTGTTGTGGGTAAAAGTAAGTATCTAAAGTCATGATAAATTATCTGCTATGTAAAAATTTCGTAAATAAACATCTCAACGATATATATTAAGATTTTATTTTATGTATCCTAAACATTTAGATCTAATCAGACCTATTAAATGGTTATAGCATAAGAAAACAAACACACTTGATAATTAAAATTCTAATAATTTAACATTCTAAACTACAAAACAAACAATTTTGATTACTCAAATTAAACGATCAAAACTTAAACGTTTATTAAATGCAAACAAGTAAAGTCTAAACTCGTTTCGTCAGTACATAAAACTTTTTTTTAAAAAGGAAAACGGATAAATATATTCTAAACTATCGTAAATGGTTTACAAATATCCTTTGTCATATTTTTGGAACATTTGTGTTACTGTCGTTCAAAAACTAGATTGTATATGTCATTCACTCTAACGGAAGACTAAATAGGGACACGTGACGATCTTATCCATCAATTTGATGTCGAGTCGGTTGATAAAATTATGACACGTGTATGTCCGTTAGTATAAAGAGTATATGTGTTCTAGTATTAAAACGGTAGGAACACCAATATTCCTAAAGAATAACGAAAGGTATTTACATACTATTTACGATAATTCGAAGGTATATTTTTCGCCTTTTCTTTATCCATGTTTAAAGGATGAATTTGAACTAATCTTTTATGAAATAAAAAAGATGTGATATGGTGGGGTTGAGATTTGCTAGTAGATCTTTAAGCATATCCCTTTTTTTGCTCAATTGTTGGTTGTCATTAAAAAATTAATAATACCAACTTTTAAATTATATTATTTTTTAAAGTCTTTGATTTTGTTTTAAAAAGAGAAAAAACTATATATACAAAAAAAAAAAAAAAAAAATCTCCAATTATTTAATTTGTCTTATATATATAGGATCATCATGTTTTATAATATTCACTTTTAATAATTATATGATCATCCCAATAATTAGTAGATCAATATTAGTACACTAGGAAATTTTCAGTTATTTTTTTTTTGTCTCATTTTTAAAATCTCTTATCTGATTTTATTTATGAAAAGAACACTATACAAAAAGATAGCTTTTTGTTCAATTATTTAATTTTGTCTTACATATATATGAATAAGTTTTAATAACATGCACTTTCAATAATTATTAGATCAATTTTGGTACACTTAGAATTTTTCTGTTATTTTTGTCTCCCAAACTTTTTAATTTTGTCTTCTTTCCCTTATATGGACTATAAATGGAATTTTGTACTCTTAAATTATTTTTGCAACAGGATTTTTTGATTGTCCTCTTCTTATATCTTTGATACTCTAAAAATAACAATAGTGATAAAAGTAAAATTAGACTGATCGAGATTATTTACTGATCTTCAATTTTAATTTCTAATTTTCATATTTTTCTATTTAGAATAATATCTTCGGTAAATAGCAAGATATCATGTTCTGTCTAATCACATCTCCTGAATATTTCACTGATCTTCATATCCACCATAGTCTATCACTCATACCTTCTTTTCCTCTTCACGTGCCTGAATTATCTCAGTCACGTCTCTTCATCTTGTCTACCACGAAGATCACTTACATCTTGTCATATCGTCGTGTCTAACCTTATTTCTCATTATATGCCCATATTCTCATCTCAATATTCTCATTTTCACTCCTATTTCATTTCTAAATGTGCAAATTCTTAATTGACCAACACTTTGTCTCGTAATATATTTTAAAAGTTAAATGCATTCAAATAGTTATAAAATTTAGAGTTAATAATCACAAGCTCTAACCAAGGATATAAAAAGAAGAGTATAATGCACGAAAGCATCTCGTATTTATGCAAGATTCGGAAAAAAAAACCCACCGAAGATGTGAAATTACATGAATAGGGGTATTAAATAACAAGGCTGAATTGATTTTTAACAGATAAAAATAAGAAACGAATATCTTTGGCCTATCCAAAAGTTACTTGAGTTAAAATGGATTATATAATAAGTTATAGCCTAAGTTATTCAATTCTTACTAAGTTTTAATTGATGTGTTTCTCCTCTTATAATTAAATATTTTTATTTTATTCCAACTACATATAACAATATAAAAAATTCATAGAATATTTTTGTAAAATAATTTATATGTTTTAAATGAGTTAAAACGAGAGAATCAAAATTTAAAATTCATTAAATTAAATAGGTGGATAAGTTTCTCATCCCTATATGCAATTAGCATATGTAGAGGTTAATTTCACGATTCGAATACATAATCTATTAACACATATAAAATAATTTTATTGCTTCCTTTCGAATCAAATATGAATTTTAATTTCTTGAATTTATTTATGTTCTATAAAAAGGAGCTTTTTAAATTTAATATTGTAGATAAGAGCAGCCAAAATATTTCCAATATAACAACATGACAATTGATTTTTACCTGATAAATTGACATTTTTTTTTTTTTTGTCATCAATCCTATATTAAAGTGAGACTAAAAGAATTGAAAGAAGAAAAAAAAAAAACTCCAATTATTTAATTTGTCTTATATATATAGGATCATCATGTTTTATAATATTCACTTTTAATAATTATATGATCATCCCAATAATTAGTAGATCAATATTAGTACACTAGGAAATTTTCAGTTATTTTTTTTTTGTCTCATTTTTAAAATCTCTTATCTGATTTTATTTATGAAAAGAACACTATACAAAAAGATAGCTTTTTGTTCAATTATTTAATTTTGTCTTACATATATATGAATAAGTTTTAATAACATGCACTTTCAATAATTATATGATCATCCCAATAATTATTAGATCAATTTTGGTACACTTAGAATTTTTCTGTTATTTTTGTCTCCCAAACTTTTTAATTTTGTCTTCTTTTCCCTTATATGGACTATAAATGGAATTTTGTACTCTTAAATTATTTTTGCAACAGGATTTTTTGATTGTCCTCTTCTTATATCTTTGATACTCTAAAAATAACAATAGTGATAAAAGTAAAATTAGACTGATCGAGATTATTTACTGATCTTCAATTTTATTTCTAATTTTCATATTTTTCTATTTAGAATAATATCTTCGGTAAATAGCAAGATATCATGTTCTGTCTAATCACATCTCCTGAATATTTCACTGATCTTCATATCCACCATAGTCTATCACTCATACCTTCTTTTCCTCTTCACGTGCCTGAATTATCTCAGTCACGTCTCTTCATCTTGTCTACCACGAAGATCACTTACATCTTGTCATATCGTCGTGTCTAACCTTATTTCTCATTATATGCCCATATTCTCATCTCAATATTCTCATTTTCACTCCTATTTCATTTTTAAATGTGCAAATTCTTAATCGACCAACACTTGTCTCGTACATATTTTAAAAGTTAAATGCATTCAAATGGTTATAAAATTTAGAGTTAATAATCACAAGCTATAACCAAAGATATAAAAAGAAGAGTATAATGCACGAAAGCATTTCGTATTCATGCAAGATTCAGAAGAAAAAAAAAAACCACCGAAGATGTGAAATTACATGAATAGGGGTATTAAATAACAAGGCTGAATTGATTTTGAACAGATAAGAATAAGAAACGAATATTCTTGGCCTGTCCAAAAAGTTACTTGAGTTAAAATGGATTATATAATATGTCATAGCCTAAATTATTCAATTCTTAAGTTTTAATTGATTTGTTTCTCCTCTTATAATTAAATATTTTTATTTTATTCCAACTACATATAACAATTATAAAAAATTCATAGAATATTTTTGTAAAATAATTTATATGTTTTAAATGAGTTAAAATGAGAGAATCAAAATTTAAAATTCATTAAATTAAATAGGTGGATAAGTTTCTCATCCCTATATGCAATTAGCATAACTAGAGGTTGATTTCACGATTCGAATACATAATCTATTAATACATATAAAACAATTTTATCATTACATCAAGCTCCCTTTCGAATCAAATCAATAAATATGAATTTTAATTTCTTGAATTTATTTATGTTCTATAAAAAGGAGCTTTTTAAATTTAATATTGTAGATAAGAGCAGCCAAAATATTTCCAATATAACAACATGACAATTGATTTTTACCTGATAAATTGACATTTTTTTTTTTTGTCATCAATCCTATATTAAGTGAGACTAAAAGAATTGAAGAAAAAAAAAAAACTTACAAAGCAAAAGTTAAAATTGGAAAAAATTATACAAAGGTACGTCCATCAGCTGCAGCCTTTGTTTGTTAAATTTATTTTGGTCATTTTCGATAATGCCAAAAATTATTTGTGTTCACTGCATTTCTTGTTTTGTCCTTTTCTTTCCTACTATATTATTCGAAATTCTTTAATTTCATCATTGATTTATTCGAAAAAATATTGATAAACACTTTTAAATTTGATACGATTCATTAATTTTTTCTTTAAATTATTGATGGTCTTAAAACATCTTCTAACTTGACTAAGTAAACTTGAATATACCATTGATCTTGTAACATCTATAAATTACACTCCTAAAATCTCGTCAAGTTTAAGAGTGTTTACAACACTTTATTCAACCTTTTACTAAGAGTATCGTGTTTCTACAAGAGTTTGTGATCACTTGTTAAGTTATGTGGCAGATCGGGGGTGTCTAAATTTTGTTAGTCAAGTAGATGAGTGTTTTTAAGGCTATCAATAGTTCGAAGATGAAACTAATAATTTCAACCAAATACAAAGATGTTTTCAATACTTTCGTCTAAATTCATTTATCTTCTTTTTAGCAAATCATCTCATATTATCTTATTTTGAAGCTATATCGCGAAGGATCGTAGTTGCCAATTATTTGAAAGAAACATTATGGACTATATAATTCGAAATTACTCTTAGGTTTGAGCTCTTTCAAATATCACATTGTTCGTATAAATAATTTCTTACATAATCAGGTCAATCGAAGAGTATATATTATGAAATTTATTATTATAAAATAAGAAACACATTATCTGCTATAACATGTAAAGGTAAACTTTATGTTATTACCTGCTACAATAGATAAATACGTATACTTTTATTAGATAAATATTAATTAGTATATAACTTAATTTTTTTTAAAAAAAAAAAATAAAAGTTTTAATTTGATTTTGAACTATAACAGTAACAAATTTGTCAGTACCTCTTTTTATGTTTTGTTTTGTCCTTATAAAGTTCTGAAAATTGTAATAGTAAAGCTGGGCCATGAACAGATAAATTTAGGACAAAAATAGATTTTCAATCAGAATTGATATCTCTGTTTGAGTACTCATAGTTATATAAAAGCTAAAAAAGCCAATAATAATTTACTTAATATGATGAATTTTTTGTACATCAATGGATAATTATTGATTTATTGAGTTCTATGATTGATATAACATCATTTAATTTGTCAATAAATGAACATTAATTTAACTGTCTACATGCATTGGATGACAACAATAATTGTTACGCTTCAATCTTGAATAAATTAAAATTTGATTGGTGAATTATAACATTTTATTTTGAGTGTTGTTTCATGTTAACTTCGTACACTATTAATAAACAAATTCTGTAGAGAAACAATAAAACTTATCGTTGATTATATTATCGATGAATTAATGATAAATTATCAAAACATTGTATTAAATACAAGTTATGTAGATTATTGATGGAGTTCGTAGCTAATATCAATTTGTTTAGATTATATATAAATGCTCTTGAGTTTTAGGATAATATTTTCTTTTTACCTATTAAAAAAATGAAAAAAAGATAAATATACCCCGAAGTATCGTAAATGGTAGGTAGATATTCTTGTCATACTTTAGGGACATTGATTCCACTGTCGTTCAAAACCTGGAACATATATACCTTTGTACTAATAACGGACATACACGTGTCATAATCTTATCCACCGATTCGACATTTATTAAATATCGGATCGACTAATAAAATTCTGTCACACATGTCCCTATTTCGTTAGAGTGAAGGATATATATGCTCTAGTTTTTGGACAACAAAAGGACAAATGTCGCAAAAGTATGACATAAGATATCTGCATATTATTTACGATAACTGAGGGGTATATTTGTCTTTTTTACCCTATAATAAGGACACATGATCATATAGGACTACCAAACACACCTTAGTGTATAACCACTAGGATAATATAGGACACATGACTAGACACTGCCACTACATCTTAAATATTTCATATAGTGATAAAAAAAAAAAAAAAACTTCAAATCAAATGTTAAAAACAAAACACAATGTAAAGATGAATCCAAGATTTGATACATAACAAATTAACAATAATGACAATAAGGCACTTCAATCTTGTCAAGATTGGAGAGGAAAAGAAAAAAGTTGCCTCACTATTTTAGTTATGAGACACAAATAAGAGGCAATTTTTTATTATTTTTTTTAAAAAAAATAAATGTTTGAGATTGTTTTTTTATGAATAATAAAGTAGGACCCATGAAGGGCACATGGCTCAAACATGTCTTGTGATTATTAAGACAAGATTTGGGAGAAGTTGCCCTTTTGTGGGTACTCCTTTGTTGCTTCTTCAACAGCATATTTCCCCACATAACTAGTGACCCCTTAAATAGTCACCCTTGTTCCCATGTGCATAAATTTAAGAGCAACATTCCAAAAAAAAAAAAAAAAAAATTAGCTTCTTTGCGTTGACGATATGAAAAATATTTATACAGTCGAGTTATTTAAGAATATGTTACTATTGATATACATAGATCAAAATATTATGTGTGGATGATTGATTATAAGGTGTTTAAACAGTAACTCGCTAATTCAGATATTCATGTTCAAGAAGTAAAAAAAAACTAAACTTTAAGATAATTTATGTACATATGTAAGTTCGATAAAATATATAGTGAATTTGATTGATTTTGTATATGAATTACTAAAAAGTTATTACATGAGACTCTATTTAAAAGTATTAATTGGTAATATCACAATTATGTAATTTAGTGTATATAATTTAAAACATGTTTGTCTATATGTATATTTTTAAAAAATTTGAAACAAGATATATATATATATATATATTATATATATATATATATATTATATATATATATATATATATTATATATATATATATATTATATATATATATATTATATATATATATATATATTTATGAAATTGATTTATTATTTCAATTTCAAAATTTACATATGAAAATTGAAATATAGAAAATGAACTTTATTTTTTTTTGGAAATTTTCAAGGTTTAATACAAGGGGTTTGTATGTGTGTTTGTGTAGTGTGTGTATATATATATATATGATTGAATGGTGGAACATGTATTCATCCAACTAAATTATATATATTGAGAAATGTTTTGATGATTTGTCTAATTAGTTCTAGAGAATAAAATTAATTACCTAACTATCAAATCAAAATTCAAATGTATTGTCTTTATGGAAATAAGAAAATTGATTCTTTCAACATTCTATTTTTGTGAAAAAAGTTAATTATTTTGTTGAGGGAATTTAAGTCAAACATAATTTCTACATTCTTGACTTGTACCTTTAGGTAAATGCTCTTTGTTCCTTTCACTCAATAAACATGAGAAATATTTGGTCCACTTTTTGCTAATTGCTTTATCCATCATTTTCACATTTGGAAGCTCAATAACAACATTAAATAAAATTTAAAAATAGACATATTCATGTATTTATGATTTAAGTGTTTGGTAGAAAATTTCAACAAGTAAAGATACATATCATACATGTTACATAATTTATAAAAAATGATACCTAACAAAAGTGTTGAGAACACTTACCAGTCAGTGCTATATATAATAAACTGAAATTAAGCAGATCTATACCTATTTCAGTGATATCTTACGCAGTATTTGCATAAAAAACATAGCCCGCTATACTAAAAAAAATAAAATAAATTTGTGATAGAATTATTGAAATTATATTCGTCGTAATTAATTTTTTGATAAATTTCCTATTAAAAATCTAACATCTATGATAGATTTCCAAGGAATGTGTTTGTCAAAAATGTTACAAAGCTTAGCATACAACTATTATAAGATTTGTATTAAATGTCTAAGAACTAATTAAACCTACTTTAAATTAAAGTTTTGATTTTTTAGAGCAAGCAAATTTATTTGTGTATCACATGACTTTGAATGTTTAGCATTTAATTAGTAAACAAGAATAGAAATGTGAACATTTTGTCTTGTAATATAGTCAATGTTCAAAGGGGAAAATTTGGTAAGTTCACAACATAACAATAAGTTAATATATATATTTGGGAAAATTTGGTAAATAGTATTAATTAGTGTACATATAATAATAGTGAAATACATTATTTTTGCGCACATAATAAATTTATCTGTACATATTCAATATATTTATCTGATTGTTTATGTGCGAATAATAAATATATCCGTGTATAAAATCTCAAAGTATCTCTATATTAGTATATGATTTTGAAAAAGAATAATTGAAGGACTAAGTTAGCTAATGATTTTTTTATTATGTTCATATCATGTAAATATATAAATAAAATTGATAAGAAATGTTTTACACTAGATAGTTTACTTAGTATAATAACAATTAGTGGGAAATTAGTATGCACTAATTAAAAAAAACATGAATTATGATAAAACTAAAAAAATATATTTTTGACTAACTTCAAGAATTTAAAGATGAAAACATCGATTCAAAAGTTTCTTTTTTTGAGTTAAATATCTAAATGGTCATTCAATTTTGTTTAACGTATCTTTTAAAAGTTATTCAAATTAAATTACCCAATTGACTTTCATGAGAGTCTAACTTTCATAGTAATTGTAATCACAAATATAATTTTTGATATTTATTTAATAACGTGACAATAATAATTTCTTTTTTTAAAAAAATTAAAATAATATTTAGATTTACTTAAAACACAACTCATCCTACAATACAAACAATTACTTGATCCCCCCCCCCCCCCCCCAATTTCATACATGAATAATTGTGTTTTGACATTGTGAATCACATGAACATGGCACATGAAATTAAAGTTAATGATTATATGGTTGAAATTCGTTCGAATCATAAAAATCTTTAAGAAATGTATTATGAAATCTTCACAATATAACAAGAACTAGACACATGAGTACGATTCAACATGCACCATTAAGAAAAAATTCAGTGAAGTTTAATAAGTAGTCAGTTCATCAAAAATATTTTTAATGAACTTTTCAAGACATGATTTCGTTTCAAAAAAACAAACAAAACCAAGAGTTGCTCAAGAAATCATCGGCCCTTAATCAAACGATTTGGTCAAGTAAAAAGATTATTTTAATTTTATTTTAAATGAAAGCCCTAAAGGTGATTATATTTGCACTTCATCCCTTCGAATATCGAATGGTTAAATCAATTTTTTTTTTTTTAAGAACAACCTAATTGACTTAACTAATAATTTTTTTCAAATCATATGTCATACACACATATATTGTCAAAAATATTTATTTATTTATGATGTATAGCAAGACACATTTAATATCATCTATTTATTATTTCATATATATAAATGCATGGAAATCATTTACGCGTTTTAGGTCAAAATTGCAAAAAAAATAAAAAAAAAAATTGAATTTTGGCCATTGAAAGCAAAGAAAGGTTGTATATGTCACATAAAGTATTAGTTAGTTTACATTTATATATACTTGAAATGACTCTTCAACTAATTCCATCAAAAAAAAATATTTTATTTTTATATTTTAATAATATAAGAGTAGTGAGCACGTCATTTGAATTAGTGGATATAATTTAAATTTAATTATATTACCTCTTATGACTCATAACTAACAATTATGTAAGCAAAAATGTCAAACTATTTCTTTACATGGTAATAATTGTAATAATTTATTGATATATATATATATATATATATATAAAAGAATTATAACAACAGCAACGACAATAATATATCTCGTGTACTTTCACAAGCGATGTCTTAATAAAAATGGCGTGTCACTTTTACTTGTTCTTCTGAAGGTAAATAAGTTATTTCGAATAGATACAGAAAAATGTGTAATAGTATTTAATAGTAGTAAATTGGGACAATTAACCAAAAAAATGTAGTATGAGATAATTGCAATTTTGGTCTCTCAATTTTTGGTAAATTATGGGTTTAATAATCATAATCTTTTATTAAGTATATTTTTTTCTTTAAGTAACTAAAATGTATGTATTTTTTTAAAATCATTTGTATATGTGATAATTCAACTATTTTTAGAATTATAATATCTCCAATATGAAATAACAGTACAATTTTAACATAACATATTAATTACGGAATACTTGGACACTTGATAATTTGTTAAATTTGTAATAATAAGGTTAAGTATTTTGAATTAAAAATGATAATTCCCCAAATAATATTTTATTTAGGTAGTAAAATTACGTGCATGGAGAGCAAGAACATTTTAAAATAATAATAATGGGTGGCCTATCGAAATAAATATATACAGCTCATACTAACAAATTTTCAACTTTATAAAGAAAGTCTTTTATTTAGTTAGAAAAAAAGAAGGGGATAAATTATAAAATAAAACTTTGAAAAATATTTTATTAATATTTCACCTTAAAATGTTCACACTAATTTGAGATTTTAAAGTTCAAAAAGGATATAATTTCTTTCTATGCTTAATAAAATGAGAATTAAAAACATGAAAATTTTATAAGTAGAACGAGTTTCAAAAAAAAGACAAATATATATACATAGAAATATATAGAATTAAGTGATTGAAGTTAAAAAATATCAAAGGATGATCGGTTAAATTATTTTGTCACATATTTTATCGATAATATATATACATAAGTTCAATTTTTATTATACATATCTATTATCTTTGATATTTTCAAAGAAATTTCGTTATTGAATTGGAATGGTAGAACTCAATTATATCTGGTAAATAATAATACATGATGTTTATCTAGTTATGATAAAAAAAATTATACACAATAAAATCGTGAATCGTAAGTACTCTTTCATCCTTAACAGAAGTCTCAAGTTTGAGTCTTCTTGAATACAAAATTGTCTTTATTAAAAAGTGCTCGCTTTACTCCTCAAATGCGAAACTTTTCAATACATATTCAGATTTAATCGTACCCCCAGTGTAAATATCGAACCTCGAATGAAAAACAATAATAATAAAAAGATTTATGAATTATTTTTTACTAAGTATGATTAAGTACTTATGGATTGACATTCCATCTATATAAGTTTCTATTTCTTTTTTTTTTAATATATATATCTTCTTCAAATTTTTTTAATTTTTTTTGTTGTGGGGGGGGGGGGGGGTTGTTAGTAGTTGCATAAAATTAGATAACATGTGACAACATATTCCTAAAATAATAGTAGCAAGTTTACACCTCATGCCTATCTGTTATCTCCTAAGGTTGCCATGAATTTGATGCTTGTAATTAAAATTGCCATACACCTAATCAAACACACATATACTAAAATAATTATATTACTCAACAATTAGATCATCTATTCCATCATCTTATGCAAGCATTTATACTAGCTTAATATTCCATTTTTCCTAAAGCATGCCAAATTAATATCAATAATTTTACTTATCTTAGTTTGTTCACATTATTAGTCTTAAAAGTACTTAAATAAAGTAGAATGGTTAGGTTATAGGTGAACTCTTTTAACTTGTCAATTCTGAATTATAATTATTTTGTCAACTGATTTTTCACGATTTTTAATAATTTTTTTATGACCATAGATTATTTCGATTCAAAACTTGAGATAATGGGCGTAAATCGAAAAAAAGTAAGCTTAAGTAGTTGTTGTTTAGCTATTTTAAGCATAAGCAATAGTTGAACCAACATAATATAAAGGCTAGCAAAATGCTAGGCTTGGGCTTAAATTCAACCAAACAATTGAGTATTTAAACCAAAATTATTGATCGAGTTTAATTGAATTTATAAATATATAGATAGTTTTATCGCTGATTATAGTACGTCGAAAATTAATATAAAAATAATAAATTTATCATAATAAATTCTTGTAAAAATAAAATACAGAATAAACTCGATATAAGTCAGTGAAGATATTTATTTTGATGGTCGACATCAATTATCTTGAAATCAGTACATAGTTATTGTTTTATATGCTAATATTATTCTCCATATTTCAAAAAAAATTAATAAAATTGGTCAATACAAGAAAGTCATTCATAGTGGAATTCAAGATTTTTGAGCTGAAATTTTCTAAAAGGAAAAAAAATAAATAGAAGAAATGGTCATAAGACTTTAGCTATATAAAGCCAGCCCATCAATTTTGATGTTGGTAGGTTCTTGCTAAAATCAAAAATGTCATAATATAATGGTTGGTTTCATATATATATATATATATATATATATATATATATATATTATATATATATATATATATATATATATATATATATATATAAAGTTGAAAAAAGCCAAAATAGATTCAATGGGAATATTAGTGTTACTATATAGATCGTAATAAGATAGGTAAAATCTCTTTATTCTTGATAAGAAATTTCTAATTTGATTTTTTTAAAATAATAAAATATTGCCTTCAAAAATGTGTCCTCACTAATATCTCAATTCAAAGTTCAACATGAATAACACATATCGAATGTGAAAAAAAGAAAAGAAATGAAAAAAGAAGACAAATTTATTGTCGTACTTGCTCTTCATAGAAAGTTATATAATTTTTTGATATATTTACTATTATCATCAAATTTTAAGTACATATTTACCCTTAATCATTTGTTTTTTTACTCGTAATCTTTATTACTCTACGTGACGCCTACGCAAATGTTTATTTCTCCCAATTTAATTTTTCACAATACCTAAATCATCTTAACCCCATCGAACCCTATAAGTCCAACCCAATTTACAAAATAAAACCCAACTTCCCTTCGACCTAAATGTGTTCATCGAAATTCTCTTTAGTAAAATTTTATATAATTTATATACAGAAAAAAGTCTGAAATATATTTGAACTTTGATCGAAATTATTGTAATGATATCAAACTTTAGAATGACCTTTTATCTTTTGTACTATTTGATAATATATTTTAAAAGTATATATATGCTCATAAGGACATAAAAATATTGTATAATTATAAATAGTAACGTGTCCATTTTGACAGTGGCGGAGCCAGGATTTTCAATCAAGGGGTTCAAAATTTGTAGAAATAGACACACAAATTAGCCAAAGGAGGTTCGACATACACTACACATACATAAAATATTATTTTAAGCTTGTATAAATAGTATAATTTTCCGTTGAAGGGGGTTCGGAAAAACCCCTTGTACCAAGGTGGCTCCGCCCTGCACTTGATCACATCTATACCTTTAAAATACACTATTAAATAGTGCAGAGAGATAAATGGTCCTTCATAAAATTTGATACCGCAACAACAATTTCCGTCAAAGTTGAAGTATTTTTCAGACCCTTTTCCCTTATATATATAGATTAGAATATCTTTAACTTCTTCGTATTTTAAACTCATTCTCTTATAAAAAAGAAAAACCTCTCTCGACTATTACTATGTGAATACCGAACAACAGATGAAAAAAAATAGCTAGAAAAAGACAAGGGCAACATTGTCTTAAAAAAGTTTATTTTTATAAAATAATTTAATTTTTATTTAATTCGTTGACCCTTATAATTCCAATGGCGGCCCCTACGCCGTTGGCCTTGCCAAACAAACTTCTCTCTCTTTTCCTTTGTATGCTTTAGTTTTTTGCATTTAAAAAGAGAACCAACACACTCACAAAAAAAATAAAAACCATACTACACAAACTTGAAAAGAAAAAGAAAAAAATGGAAAATTTGTTGAAGATTATTGGAGTAATTTTGTTGATTTCAATTATAATGATAAGAGTTTTTGGTTATTTATGGTTAAGACCAAGAAAAATTGAAAAACATTTTGCTAAACAAGGTATTAGAGGTCCACCTTATAAATTTTTCATTGGAAATGCTAAAGAAATTGTTAGTTTAATGTTAAAGGCTTCTTCTCAAACTATGCCTTTATCACACAATATTCTACCAAGAGTTCTTTCATTCTATCATCATTGGAAGAAAATTTATGGTAAGTTTCTAAATTTTTTTTTTGTGATAAAAAAATTTAAAGTGTTCTCTTTGCAAATTTTGTGTTTTTTGAGGTTGGGGTTTATTAGTATTGTTATAAAGTTTAAGTCTTTTTTTTTTTTTTTTGGAAAATTTTGTGTTTTTGAGTGTTGGGTTGTTATAAAGTTTAAGTCTTTTTTTAACTTTCTTGATACCATTCAAAAGTTTTCATTTTTTTTTGCAAAATTTTGTGTTTTTGAGGTTTGGGGTTATTAGTATTGTTGTAAAGATTAAGTCTTTTTTTAAAAAAAAAGGGTTCATCTTTTGCAAAATTTGTGTTTTTGAGTATTGGGTTATTAGTATTGTTATAAAGTTTGAGTCTTTTTTAGAAAGTGTTCATTTTTTTTGGCAAATTTTGTGTTTTTGAGTATTGGGTTATTAGTATTGTTATAAAGTTTGAGTCTTTTTTAGAAAGTGTTCATTTTTTTGGGCAAATTTTGTGTTTTTGAATATTGGGTTATTAGTATTGTTATATAAAGTTTAAGTCTTTTTGTAACTTTCTTGATACTATTAGAAAGTGTACATTTTTTCTATTTTTGCAAATTTTGTGTTTTTTGAGCTTTCTTGAAAACAAATTAAAGTAGGATTAATTAAACAAAAAAAAAAGTTTTTTTTTTTTTTTTTGATTTGAGGTTGAAGTGTTGAAAGCTGGCTTTCTTGTTTTGTACTTACTTCTTTAATTAAAAATGTGTTTTTTTTTTCTTTTCTGATATTGATGAGTTGGTGGAGTTGTGAAGTTCAGTGTTTCAGAACATTGTTGCAGAAATAAATTTAAATTTCTATTTATTTAATTTTTTTAATTTATTTTATTTATTGTGGTCCAATTTTTTGTAAAAAGAATTTTGATGTTTTTGGAACATCATAGTCATGGGGTTTTCATGAACTTTATCTCTTTTTTTCTGTTTCATTTTTTTGTCCTTATGGTTCTTTTAGATTTTGTTGTAACTTATAATTCTTGATGATGAAGTTTTTATAATGTTTGTTAGTGCCTTTTTTTTTCTTTTTTTCTGTTTTATTGTATTTGTAGGGTCCTACATTTTATCCATCTTCTCTGAAAATACTGAATCACTGATTTTGCCAATTTTCATTTTTCTTTGCTGTTTTTGTGTTTAACTTGTTCATAAATACATACTGCTTTCTGTCATTTCTATTCTTGTGTATAATTCTTCACCTTCTCATTATTACTCTTTTGTTTCTTTTCTTCGAGTTGATTACTCGTACGATCACTCAAGTAACGGTCATTACAAGAAAAGTGTGAATTATATGGGGATTAGTATGAAAATCATAGAAAATTTATTTTTATGAAAATTTTCTTATTAATTCCTAGAAAAATCTCCACGTAATTCACATTTTTCTTGTAGTGAATTATTATTATTATTATCTTAGTGATGTGAATTATATGGGGATTAGTATGAAAATCCATAGAAAATTTGTTTTTATGAAAATTTTCATACTAATCTCCAGAAAAATCTCCATGTAATTCACATTTTTCTTGTAGTGAATTATTATTATTATTATCTTAGTGATGTGATTTATATGGGGATTAGTATGAAAATTCATAGAAAATTTGTTTTTCTGTAAATTTTCATAGTAATCTCCAGAAAAATCTCCATGTAATTCACTTTTTTTTTTGTAGTGAATTATTTTATTATTATTATTATCTTAGTGATAATAATAGTAAGTATTAATAGAGCGATTATATGATAAAATCAGAGAAAATAATTACAATGGGTAGCTAATATACATTAGTATACATTATTATACATCTATCGACGATTTTTATCGAAGATTTTTAAGTAAATTTTTTTTTTTACAGGTGCAACATTTTTAGTGTGGTTTGGGCCAACACCACGTTTGGCTGTGGCTGATCCTGATCTTATTAGAGAAATTTTCACTACAAAATCTGAATTTTATGAGAAAAATGAAGCTCATCCATTGATTAAACAACTTGAAGGAGACGGTCTTCTTAGTCTAAAGGGTGAAAAATGGGCTCATCATAGGAAAATTATTACCCCTACTTTCCATATGGAAAATCTTAAAGTAAGTTTCAAAATTCGTTTCTTATTTCACCATTTTTAAAGTTCGAGCCTTCAGAATGAAAATCTTAGAAATAACACTAATCACTTTTTGACCGTCGGAAAATAATGAAGTTTTTAAAATTTGACAAGTGAAATTACTTGTGGATTTTAAAATACTAGGATATAGGTTAGTTTTCAAATACATGGGGTTAAAAGTGGCTATCTGCAAAATTTTATCAACTAGCCACTTTTTCTTCCATGTCACTGAAAATTGTTATTGTCCTAGAGTTTCGAATTTCACAAGTAAATTTCAAGACATTATCCTCGAGTTTCCTTCAAGGATTTTGAAATTTTTGAAAGTGGCTATTTTTTAAATACATGGGATGAAAAGTGGTTATTTGTGACCTTATTTTTATCGTACAACTCTGGATTAGTCGAATTAGTGAATTTCACAGATGAAAAAAAGAGTAACTCTATATGTTATAGATTCATATTTCATTTAACAAAGTGTATGTTAATTAATTTTTTTTTTTTTTTTTTGTATAGTTGTTAGTACCAGGGGCAGCTAGCAAAGTGATTGAAATGTTGGACAAATTGACACCAAATTTAAAGAATGGAGAGATTGAAATCGAAGTATCGGAGTGGTTTCAAACTCTTACAGAAGACATCGTAGCTCAAACAGCTTTTGGCCATAGTTATGAACAAGGAAAAGCTATTTTTAGGCTACAAGCTCAACAAATGGTACTTGCTGCTGAAGCATTTCAAAAAGTCTTCATACCTGGCTACAGGTGCAAATTAATTATTTTTTATTCCTCGTATCGTATGACCTCTTTCGATATCCCTCTTTAAGTTTCGTCCCCGTTAATTCATTAGACTAGTATAGCCATTGTCACGGAGTTTCAAATTCCATGTGGCTATTTGTTTAAAAAAACAAGGCAAAAAGTGGCTAGGGTTTGAAAAAAATGGCTATTTAGGGATTTTGTACATTTTGCATAAATGGTCATTATATTTGAAAATTCGCGACGCATGAAAAATAACCAGTAAACCCTAGTTCTTTTGTTATTACTTAGTATGATCAAAGAGTACATGCTAACTTTTTTTCTTCTTTTTTTCGGCCAATAGGTTCCTACCGACGAAACGAAACATCAAATCGTGGAAACTTGACACGGAGGTTAAGAAGTTGTTAATGAGGTTAATTCAAGAAAGGACAGATAATTGGGATAAGAATGAAATGCAAGAAAACAATGGGCCAAAAGACTTATTGGGCCTTATGATCCAAGCAAGTATTAAGGAATCATTACAATTATCATCATCCATTAACAGCCCAATTCATCATAATTCTTCTACACATAATCATAATCACAATATTAATCATAATAATAATCCCTCCATGATCACACCAAATGATATTGCTGAAGAATGCAAGACTTTCTTCTTTGCTGGTGAACAAACGACGTCAAATTTGCTGACGTGGACGACCGTGCTACTAGCTATGCATCCACAATGGCAAGACCTAGCTCGCGACGAGGTGATCAAAGTGTGCGGCTCACGTGCCATACCTTCCAAAGACGATCTTGCCAAGCTTAAAATGGTACGTGCAATTTCTTCGTTATATCGAATAAATTTTGAAAGTATTTAGTTAAATTGTTTCTAATTATAATCAGGAATGTTCATTATACAAAATGATACAAAAGGAGTAATGTATATCGGTTGACTATAGTTAACTAATTAATTTGGTGTAAATATCGAGTATTTTACTAATTGTACTTGTAAATTATTAAATTATTAGTGTGGATTCCATCACCAATAGAAGCTAAGTACAACATTAATTTGAAAAGCTGTCATTGTCATAATTTTTTTTTAATTAATTTTATGATTTTTTATTTATTTATTTATTTATCTGATTGAGCTATGATTTGGTGTTGCAGCTGAGCATGATACTCAATGAGTCCTTGCGCCTTTACCCTCCGATCGTCGCGACGATCCGAAGGGCAAAGGCTGATGTGGATCTCGGAGGATGCAAAATCCCTCTCGGGACGGAAGTATTGATTCCGATTCTAGCGATTCATCACGATCAAGCTATATGGGGTAACGATGCAAACGAGTTCAACCCTAGTAGATTCTCTGAAGGGGTGGCTCGAGCCGCTAAGCATCCCGTGGGGTACATTCCATTCGGGCTTGGAGTACGACAATGCATAGGTCAGAACTTAGCGATCTTACAAACTAAGTTGACTCTAGCAATTATACTTCAGCGATACGTCTTACGATTATCGCCACAATATAAACACGCCCCAACCGTGTTGATGCTACTTCATCCTCAATATGGTGCACCCGTCGTCTTCAAACAACGGTTGACTCATGACCCCACATTTGACAAAAGCTCATAACATGTCTAAGTCTCCTTTTGGTGTGTGAGTGCATATATTCTTGGAGAAAAGAAAAGAAAAAATATTAAATATGTTGTTGGAAGGATTAATTAATTATAGGAGTAGGGAGAAAATTTATTTTATTCCTTTTTTCTTTTTGTTCACCAAATATTAGTATTACTAACTAACCTATCAAGTAGAGTCATCATCATGCCTTGTTTTTTTTTTTTTTTTAATTTTGCCAAAAGTTGCTTGGATTTTTGGCATGTTTATTTTAGGGTTATTACATAGTGACTCAATTTAGTAGATTTTATATTATTTTCCCACTCTATGTATATGTATATGTAATGTATGTATATTGGCTCAAGCCATAGTACAATTTTGTAATATTCTCATGTATATCCTTCTTTTTCTTGAATGGTAGCTTGTGTTTGTATCTTTTTTTTAAAAAAAAATAATAATTAAATAGGAAATATAAGCGACTTGATTAATTCTAAGTAAAAGATGTGATCAAATCCACCTTGTCTAATTTTGAATCGCGAATCTACAATATTGTAAACATAGAAGAATAAACACCCTAAAGTTGGATTAATCGAACCTTGATGGTAAATCTCGAACTATAATGTCATGAGAACATGAATGAGAAAAGAATGTTTTTAAGCATGAATTCGAATAAATTAGTCAGACTCTAGAATTCTTTGATTTAACGATAATAACCATGATTGTAGATAAACAAAGAATCATACACTTTCAAAGTAAATTTTTCTGAGTTTATCAGACTTCAAAGTGACTATCGAACAACAGATAAAAAATCAAAAATAGAATGTATAACAAAACTAAAACTTTTGAGACAATGGTATATTGTCACTTGTTACTTTTGATGGTGCAAATAAATTTTATAGTTTATATATTTACCAAATAGATTGGTAAAATCAATACAAAAATTGGGCATTGAATCACGCTAATGAGCCCATTGTTGCCGCTAACTATAGTCCCAACAATCCCACATTGGATTTTGGGACCAAATGTGAAAAAACATAAACACTACTTTTAAGAAAATTCAATATTATAAACAATTAAAGAGCAATTGAGAAAATATTCTTTTTTCTGAAAAATTGTTGTATTGATATGAAATCATATAAAATTTGATTTCATTAAAATGTTAATGACTTTTTGAGAGAAATATCTCAATATCTCGAATCGAATGGATTATCGAAAATCTGAATAGAAGTTGCACCTGAAGTCATCAAATTATTGAAGACTCATTATTTGAGTGTAACGCTAGAAAATAGATAATGAATTAATTTCTATAAAGATGTAAAAAAAGTGAAGGAAATGAATATCTTTTTTTTTCTTCTTAAATAGAGTATTGATCATTTACTTCAACATGTTTATTGTTAATAGTACACTATATTCAATTATGAATTTCACCTATGTTTAATGATTAATGAACAATTTCAATTATTTGATACTGACATGTAATAATAGAGAGTTACAAGTACTACTATTATTATTACTCCCTCTGTCTCTATTTAGTTGTTCACTTTAAAAAAGGCACGGATATTAAGATAACAATAATTAACATAGTAAAGTTACGATGCTATCCTTATAATAGAATATTTTTTTTATCCTTTCTTGATTTGTCAAAATGGACAAGTAAATATTAAAATATTTTTTAGACTATAGTATTAGAGAAGATTTATGTCTATTTACTGTACAAAGTCCATGAATTTATTGCAACAAAAAACATAAATTATTATTACAATGTGTGAAGTACATTCTTGGAAGTTGAGGTACCCCATTTCAATAACTTAGAAAAGGGTATGCATAGCGTAGTCTAATAGTCGATGAAATATGTGTAAAATTTAAAGTTTCGAGTTTGAATTTAAATGAAGACAAGTACATATCGAGTATACACTTACAAAGTATCTCGTATTAATAGAAGATAAATATTTTTATCTCATTTTAACGGTCGTTTTAACTCTTTCACACTCATAAAGAAAAATAATAAATAATAGTGATTTTATTGAGTTATTCATATTTAATAAAGGCAGATTAATTTTTTTTTCTCATCTTAAAATATTCTTTCTACATACTTCTTTGATATTAAAAATAATTAATAACTTTAATCTTAAAATTCTAAAATAAATTAATCAAAATAAGTACATACTCATCAAACATTATAAATGTGAAAAGTAAAGAACAATTTCAATGCCCCAAAAATATGTTTTTAGTGAGGGGTTTGTTTATATCTAAGTAAGCATTAAAAAAAATTTAAAAAAAATAAACTTTTTAGGGCTTTGTAATTTTGCATGTAGCAATGATCAAAAGCAACAAAATTCCCTTTTTGTATTACTTTTTGGCTTTCTCTAAATTAATCCTTCTCATCATGCTCTAAGAATTTTGTTAGTCCCCATGAAATTGCATGTTCTTGGGACTTGATAAAACACTAGACAATTAATTATATTAATCTCTCTTACTAGCTCATTCATTTTTTTAATTAAAAAAAATTAATTATAATTTGTCTTTATGGGGTTTGTTTAATTGGAAACAAAGCATGCCTTGAGGCATGTGTAACCTTCCATAATTATTTCCTTTAATAATTCTAATTGTGAAATGTGAGTTTAAAATTAATACTCCCTCCGTCGCTATTTACTTATCCATATTTTCTTTTATATCTGTTCCTATTTACTTGTCCATTTTAATAAATCATGAAAGGACAATAATTTTTTTCCTAATATACCTTTATTTAATTCTAGAAAATTTCTAGTACTACTAAGTTGTAATGGATGCTTTTTGGAACCAGAAAATATATTTATTATATTTGGAAAGTTAAGGGTAAAATTGTAACTAACATATGATAATAATTTATGCGTTAATATGTGTGGTATTTGTAAAGTGGACAACTAAATAGGGACAGAGGGAGTACTAATAATTACTTCCTCCGTTCGATATTATTTGTCATTGTTTCTAGTTTTAGAGTCAAACTATAAAAACTTTGACTAATATTTTAAGATGTATTTTTTCATCATATTAATATGCAAAAAAATTGTAATTCATAGTACTTTTCATATAGTTTTAGAATATCTAATTTTTTTTGTTTAAAATATTGAATTAATGTGATCTGATTTATCTTTGAAAATTAGTAAAATTAACTTTCGATAAGCGAAACATGACAAACAATTTCGGACAGAGAAACTATCTCACAATATTTGTTATTTTAGAGATTGAAGATAAAATTAATTATTTTTCTTATTTTAACCTTAATTATAATTGTTCTTAAAGATTAAAAATATTTCAATTATAACACATAGAAGAAATATTCAATAAAGAGAGTCAAATACTGCTCCTAATTTTTTATCGAGTATGTAAATGAAAAATACGATAAGTATTTTGAGAAGACGACAAGAATAACATGCATAGTTTAATTTCATAAAAGAATAGAGATTGAGTATAATCTTATACCTATCTTATAAAGATAAATATAATTTTTTTTAAATATTTTAAAAGAAATTAACGAATATTTTAAAACGGAGAAAGTATAATATTGTTTATAGGCTGTATTTATGCAGCACAATGTTTCATAATAATGTTACTTAATTAACATTTTATTATTGCGTCGTTAACCTCGAGTTATGTGTTAAGGAAGAATCATAGCCACCTAATTTTTTTTTTATATTTTATTTAGATAGTAATAATTTTAATAATTTTTATTATGCATCTAAGTTGCACGCCCTTTAATTTATAATTATGTAAATTATACTCCATATCAATTTGCCATATTCACCTTTAATTAATAATCAATTGTGCATATTAATCAATTTTGTACAACTTGAAATTACAAATCAAATTAATTATTATTAAAAATTACTAAATAATTATGTACATTATACTTCATAGTCTATTTTGTCATCTTCATCTTTAATTAATTATTAATTGTACATACATAGTGTACACAAAACTTAAAAACACATTAATAAGTTTTGTATAAATTGGAGTTACTAATTGAACTAATTATTAATAAAAATTACTAAATAATTAATTGTACATTGTGTACGCATAACTTAGGAACACATTAATCAATTTCATATAACTTTGATAAATTATAATTAACAAACTACTACTAATTAATTAGATGAAGTCAATTGCTTAATTAGGTGCCTATAATTATACTGCATGCCACATGCAACAAACAGGAATTAAGCATGATTAATTAGTATTTGAATTAAAGTTCATGATTCCTTAATTGTATTTTAATTATATATATATATATATATATATATATATATATATATATATTTCAAAATGGACACCCTTTTTTTCATTGTCATTTTATTAATATCCTAATATTCTTAACACTAATTAATTATTTAATTATGAAATTTAAACTTAAGAGGAAACTTTGTGCTTTTTAGTAAGCACGCTTCTAGATATTGAACTAAGTTCAATGTCCCTAACCAATACTAGAAGACAAACTAAACATTAATTAGGCAACTTAATTAAACATATATAATTTAATTATTGTTTTGAAGATGGTTAAATAAGTTATACAAAAAAAAAAGAATTATTGATCTTTGTACGATAGTTTTCGACTTTTCATCACCACGGAGTATGATAAATGAGGAGAGTTATTCACCCTTAGTCAGACATATTTCAAATTTCGAAAACCTCAAAATGAAGATAATTTCAATAGTATGTGCTCCTTATATAACCGTTCATACAATACGACATAGTATAAAAACGAAATCATGAATTCAAATCTCATAGAAAAAAATGGCCGAGTGAAAGAGAGTACACATTGTACTATAGTATAATTAAGTAATTAGATATTTATATTTATAATAATTTAAACTTTTAAATAGGAATCGTTTTACTCTTTAGGAGCTACTCCACTTACAATTCAAATTTGAATTAGTCAGAATAGTAAATTTTAAATATCAAATACTTAAAATAAAAAGAGAAACTCCTTTCGATGATCGCAGAATATATTATATTCTAAATAATAGATTTGTCAAGTGAGAATAGCTTTAAAACTAATATAATATAATTATTTGTTGTAGTAAGTTAATTGGCTACTTTAAATTAGTCTTAAAAGGTATGTTAAACACTGTAACTAATCAGGTAATTAGCACTGAAAAACTTTACAATTATTAGTGCTACTAAATAAGAATTAAAAGGTTTGCATTTCTGACAACTAACTGCCAACAAGAATAAGATAAATAGACACAAAATCATGTGAGCTAAAAAGTTAAGGATGTAGACCCTTAATATATATATATATTTTATTTTTATCTGACGTTCGATACGTATAATTTTGATAATTTCGATCATCATCATACAAAATCTATTAGAAAATGAAATGTTATTTAAGTTGTAGACTATCTTTATCCTATGTACATTAAGTAAATTATACAATGGTAAACAAAATTTTCTTACGTATATACTATGTTGTATTATTTTGAATTTGAGATTTCTGATAAAAGAGAAAAAAAATTATATTTTTATATATATATATATATTGACAAAGAATCCAAAATATCATAGAGTTGACAATGTATGACAACAAGAACAAAACAACTAGGATTATATAATATAATTATTATATAGTATAAATTATACTTTTCTAAAACATACTCTGCAAATTTTTATAGCCAAAGGAACTAAACCAGCTCATTAAATGGATATTTTTTTTTAGGATTTTGTAGATAGCAGAGATCCCAAGTAAATGCTTACTTAAGATCTGGGATTATTATTATTATTATTAATAATAATAATAATCATAAAAATTATTATTTGTATTATTTATTATTTTCATAATTCATAAATAATTAAATGTCTTCTATTTATGTGTTCATGCCAGAAAAAATAAGTTGGCTTGTGTCTGCCAAATGTTAATGTTCTTGTCTGTGACAAAGGGGCAAAGGGCCATAATTCTTTAATTTTATTAATTATTGAGGAATAATTATTCTTAATTACTCCTTATGGTACTAATTTTATTTACAATAATGTATTATTTGTCTCCGTATTTTTTTAATTGCTAGTACATAAAATCTTTTTGTATAACATAATACAAAAAATCAATTTAATAGAAAATATAATTATTATAGTGAAATATTATTACGGAGAAATCTGGCATTATAAATAATAACATTAATAATTAGAAAAAACAAGAGTGTCATATAGTTGATATTTAGTTATATCTTACCTGGCTCTATCATTAGTAATAAGATAAGAAATATATCTTTTCTTTTGTCAGATGGAAATTAAATACTCTCTGTCCCTATTTAGTTGTCCACATAATATTAATTAATATAGTGAAGCTATAATTTTATCTTTATTAAATATGATTTCAAAAAAGATGATTTAAAATTTAGAAATTTTCGAGAAGTTTAAATGAAGGTATAATAGAAAAAAAATTTGTCCTTACTTGATTTGTTAAAATGGACAAGTAAATAGGAACATCTAAAAGAGGAAATATGGACAAGTAAAGAGGGACAGAGGGTGTAATAAATATTTGTACTCCTTTTTTATGAGTAGGGTTTGATACAAACTAATTAAACGTATCAAATTCGAGCTAAAAATAAACTCATTTTTTATAAATAATGTTATATTTTTAAAGCATAATTAATTAGTCGAACGACAAAACAAGTACTAGACATTAATTGTTGACATATTACTACCATGATGGTGCATTATTTTTTGTCCTAAATAATGATGGCTATACAAATATATATATATATATATATATATATATATTTATTTATTTATTTCAAGAATTTTAATGGTATATAGATAAAGTATTGGCCTCTCTTCTGCATTTATATTATTTTGTTCTTGTAATTTAATGTTTTCTCAAATTAAAGGCATAGGTATCATGTGACATTGAGGTGGGCTAAAAATGCAATGTATCTATGCTATTTATGTAATTAAATTTATTGCATTGACATTGACAATAATTAAATGGAAAATGACTTGCCAAATTATGAAAAAAAAACTATAAAGAAGATGAAAGCTATCTCATGTTGTCATATGGCAATTGTAAATGTCACATGTCCTAAGTGGTGTTGTGTGTGAAATTGGGGACCAAATTGAGTATTGTCATAAAATGTCACAAGATGACAAGAGAGAATGTAATTAATCACTTAATTTTTTAAAAATAAAATAAAATATTTTTTTAAACTTACTTTCGATATAACTCAAATTTTCAATTTATTGATCGAGTTTGAATTTTAAAGTGTTTAAATTCATAATATAATGTTCGCGACTTGGTAGCTTGATTGCTTATTGTATTAATTATCATTTTTTTAGCATATGATTACATTTGATAGAGTCGTTAACCTCTAGACAAACGATTAAGAATCACTCACAATCTAGGTCAAATGATCCAAATAACTATTTTCTTTATCTTTATTTTGTTTTACCCCCTTGACTTGAAAATATAAAAATAAAAATTAGTAGTATTTGTACTCACTTTTTAATATAACTTGAACTTTCATCTTATTGAGCGAGTTCAAATTTTATAAATTAAAACTCTTGTTATTATATTTAGTAACGGATTCAAGATACTATACAGGAAAATAAATAAATATGTTGTAACAATTCAAACCTCGGGCATGCAGCTTAATATCCAAGGGTCTTACCATTGAGCCATCTATTTTTATTTGTTATTAACAGGGTTCAAAATATATGTATCTACAGAAATATAGAAAATTTACCTTATATATATGTGTATTTTTTTGCCTAGGGTGTTCGGGTGAACACCCTGGACCCAACGTGAATCCGCCCCTGATTATATTATTAACCTGTCAACTCGATCACTTACCTTATTTACCGTTTAAGAAAGTCTTTAGGCTCTAGACAAACTATTAAAAAGCTCCAACAATCTAGATGAGACGATCCAAGTAAACATTCTTTACTCTACTTAACTTTTCTTACAAAACAATTAGCGCAAATGTTTTCACCTATTTTCGATATAGCTCAAATTATCAACTTATCAATCAAGTTCAAATACTCATTATTATATCCTTGACTCGCCAGCTAAGATTACTTATCTCATTTACCATTTTCTTAACATATGATTCATGCACAATCCTCTTATATCGCTTTTCACCTGAATTATTGACGCTTCATAACCGTTTATCTAGAATGAAATGACTGTTAGAGATATCGACTCTCCCTCTCATGTCTATCAATCTTAACATATTCTTTTACTCTTTTTTTTTTTAGAAAAAATAAATAAATTATTTGTGATTTATTTATTTATTTATTTATTCATATAAGACAATAATTTAGGTGATGGAGGTCTAAAATCCCAACCTAGACTCATTTACTACTCTCCTACTTTCTTCCTGTGAGATAGGAAGCATAATCACATGGGAGTAGCAATCATCAAAGATGCTAAAAAGACAATGGCAGAGGATTTGGTGGAACCACTTTTTTTTTTTTTTTTTTTAATATATAAATATGCAACTCATTTGTAGGTTTATTTCTTAAGTATCTTTATCAATCTTTAATATTATAAATCTAAATCAATAATTATTATTTTTTTGTTCTCACCATATCAAAATATTTAATGCCCTATGACCTTGGATTGATATTTTGGAATTTGTTGATTATTAATTTGACAATTTATCGAATACAGTTTTTCTATATATCAAAATGTAATTCAGATTGCGTTTACGTTGTATATAATATTTTGTGTTATTTATTAAAGGGAGATATAAACCAATGAAAAGGTTATTTAACATGAGTACTATTAATCCCTCACTCATGAATAATCAAGTGTGACATTTTATTAACATGAATTTTCATAAAGTATTTTTAAATTAACTTGGTGAATATGATTTTTTTTTTACTAAACTTTGATTTTCTCGAGTAAGCGATTATCTCTTCGATAAGCGAGAAGAACAAACATCATAGCTCAATGTACAACGATCTAAGTGTGTTACTACAAAACTTATCTGCGAATGTGATTATATTTATATTTACAAGACAAATCTATAATTGGTAATTTTTTTTACCAATTTTAACTAATATATTGAAATAATTAACCACATTGAATGGGATGAACACAATAAGGTAATAAGAAAATGAAAGTTTTTCTTTTTTTTTATTATTTATAGCTATGAATACTTGAATTTTGAATTATAGAAGCAATTACATGGTCTCTTCATTAGAGAACAAGGTAGAAATGGGCCAAATTCTACTATTGGGCTTTTAATTACACTTGATGAATCTAATGAAAGCCCAATAGCTATATTTTGGACTCTTTTAAGCCCACAAAAGTAAATATGTTGCGTAGCCCGATCCATCTTACTCGTATAAATTTCAATATTACTAAACTTATATACACCCGATGTATACACGTTTCAGTAACTCTAGTACCAATATTGTCACAAACAAAGGTGAGTTTGCATCAAACTGTATCCTGTTACAGAAACACAATCGTAGTCGAATTAATTCAGTAGGAAATAAATGAAAGAATTCGTGTTTTATTTATATAATTGATATCTCAACAAGACATTATATTGTTAGAGAAATGAAACATTTATTTATTTATAATCTGCAATATAAAATGATTTTATAAAAAAACTTCATTTGTTGTGATCAAATTTTGTCACTTTCACATAAAGGATTTAATACATATTTTTCATTAATTAGAAGTAGAAATAAATATAAATTGGGCTGTGCCTAAGAAATATTAGTTGGGCTTTGCTTCATCTGTATTGGGCTATATGGCTCTGATCAAAATAGGCCCAATTTAGGTTTGGTTCATTGTCACATATAGCCAATTTTGGACCACTATTTAACCTATAACCATTTGTATAAAAATTTACCACTTTATATATTAAGAACGTTCTTTTAACGTGTGCGCAATTGAAGTTGTAAGATTTTGATAGCGAAATTTTGTGATAAAAGATTTATGTACTTGACGTTTTTGTCTAAAGCTTGCGTTGACAATACCAAACATCAAACACATACATTAGAATCGAAAGTATTTTTTTTTTTGAAGTTTAAACTATTAGTCTTCATTTCTGTCCATCACGTTTAAACTTTTCCAATAACATTACTTAATTTGTACGCAATTTTTTACATCAAAATTTAAAATGATTTCTAAAATTATCAATATATAAAAAATATTACAATCTATGGACCTTTTTGATACTAAATTAGTTTAGCTCAATAAATAAAATCAATATTTCAAAATTAAAAAACAAACAAACAAATATTTAAAAAGAAAAGAACAAATATTTTTCAATTCCAATCAAGTATTTGTCTAAAATGTTAAGTTAAAGTAATATGATTTCCTTCAACTAAATTTTGTTAGATAATGCAAATAAACGTCGAATCTCTAAAGTCAAAATTAATTGATTATTCCAATATAAATATAGAATATGAGTGGAAAATTATTTTTTTTTTTAGTTAAATGTGAAGGTGAAATTAAGTTGAGATCCAAATTTACAGGCTAATTTATTTGAAGTAAAATAAAATAAAATTTAAAAATTAGGGGCAATTAATTATATTAACTAAAATAATTTACTATAAACGTTACGACAAAAAAAGATAAAAGAAAAAATAGCTTCTTCTTTGTAATCTCCGGCTCTCCATTTTTTCCCCAGAGATTCAGGTAAGAACATCATCATAAAGCCCTAATTTTTCTCATTTTTTCGTAGATTTGATTTTCTTTTTTGAATTTGTTTTTATGTATAGAAAGATTTTTGTTTTTTCTTTGTTAAATTTGTTCAGATTATTGTTTGTGGTTTGAGATTGATTTTCATTTTGTTTGTTTGTTTGCTAATATGGTTAGATTTTGTTAGCTATTAGTTCACTGTAATTGCTATATTGGGTAAAGCTGTTCACCAAGAATTGAGCAATTGAGGTCTAGAGTAGATGGGTATTTAGTGAAGAGAGGGAATAGGGAAAGGGGAATCGAAAACTCATCCGACATGTTAGGAGTTGAGCTAGAGCTCAATTGAGTAGATGGGTACTTAGTGAAAAGAGGGGGAGGAAAAGGGGAGTCGAACACTCATCCGACGAGGTGGGAATTGAGCTAGAGCTCAATTGATCAATTGAGCTCTAGAGTAGATGGGCAGTTGGTGAAGAGAGGGGCAGGACAAGGGGACTCGAATACTTATCTGGCAAGGGGGAGTGCGGGTAGCCAATCAACTGAGCTACTAAGATTACCCATATGATAAAAATCTCTTTTTTAGCCTAGAATTACTTCCCCACCAATATTTAGTTATGTTGTATTAGGATGGATGGTTAGGTACCCTTTTGTTTTAACCCAATAGTGTATTAGAAACAGTTTCTCTATCTTCTTGAGGCAGGGATAAGGCTGTGTACCTACCATAGTCCTTAGACCTCATTTTTGGAATATCCTTTTGTTTTAACTTAAGAGTGTATTTGAAACAGTTTCTCTATCATCTTGAGGCAGGGGGTAAGGCTGTGTACGCACCATACTCCTTAGACTTCGTTGTGGAATTATTACACTGGTTATGTTGTTGGCTCAACAATGCTTTATAGTTTATGCAAGTGTATTTTGTGAAGAGACTAGTTATGTAAGTTGAGATTTTTGTTCTATTTCTTTTCCTTTTTTTGGTTGAAATGATGTTTGGAATTCTGGAATTTTTATTTGGTCATTTAGTTTCAACTGTTTGGAAACTATTGATTCTTAAGGTCAAAGACTTTTTTAGCCAAATGGGAGAAGAAAAGCGGGAGTGGTTGGAGAGGGCAATTGTTTTCCAAGGTCAATTGATAGAAGCGGAAGCGTAGCCAGTGAATTTTGAATAAAGATATTTAACAGAAAAACTCCTTTCGAGTGTAGATTTCAGCTTAATTTACTTTTAACAGTATAGCAACTTCTACAAGTTTGTTTGAATTTAATTTTCTCAACTATTTTAAGATAATCTTTTGTAAAATGTGCCTAATGGTAGCAAAGGTGCACATCAGTGATTTTTTTTTTGGGAGAATGTAACAAGTGTATAACAATAATAAGCCCTAGGGCAGTGCCAAAACCGTATTTACATAGAGGAAGGAGATCATAACCAACTATTACACATGAAAACAATTACGAGGTACCTATCAAATTTATTAAAGAATCTTCCTCCTCTGCTAGACATTCTTTGCGCAAAAAATAAAACAGAAAGAGAGAACTTTATCTTTATATTCTGTTTACAACTGTTGCTGTCTTCAAAAACTCTAGAATTCCTCTCCTTCTGTATTGTCTACCATATATAGTACAAGCATGAACCAATCTTCACATTTCTTCTGTCTAACTATGCCTCCGATTCTATTGCAACTCTTAAGTAGGTTGGCTGGCATACACCATTTGAGTCTAACAATATATAGGAAGGTTCCCACAGTTGGTCAGTGAAAGAACATTGAAGAACCAAATGGTTTGGTTTCTGTATTTGAGTCACAAAGAGAGCACCTAGAGCAAAACTGGAAACCTTTTCTTTTGAAATTCTCTTGAGTCAAACAAGCCCCTCTTGTCACCATTTAAGAGAAACATAAGACCTTTGGTAGGGGCTTTGACTTTCCAGATATATCTCCAAGGCCAGCTTGCAATCTGCTGGTCTGAATTATTGGCTGAAAGATAAGCAGATTTGAATGAAAAGATCTCATCTCTATGTGGCCTCCACTGTAGTTTATCCTCTCCATCTGGAAGACCATTGAATTCTTCCAATGTCTTAAAGAATTCTACTGCTCGTAATTCCCGATCATTTAAGAGCCCTCCTGAATGTGATACTCTACCCTTGCTGCCCCATAAATATGTCCAGTCTTGCATCAGGAGCAGTTGCAATGCTAAGTCAGTGACAGTTTATACTGATATTTGCTGTGTAATTATAGTTCAAGTTCCAACTTTCAGATGCCTTTATATGCAAAGCTGATTTTTGGTGTTTGCAGGTGCCATTGTGGGATAAAAATTAGCGGACAATAAAGTGGAAGCAGTATGAGTTTCACTGGGGCTTCCGTGGGTTCTGGTTAGTTTTATGGTTTGTTTTCGTGTCTTATGGCCAGTGCAGATTGTACTATTTTGTTTTCTAAAATGGTATGCCAAGGTCACCTTTGCAAAATGCTACGAAATAACAGAATCTAGCTTTCTGCTTCTGAGGCAGTCTTGTTGGAATACTTCGTCTCCTATTATTTTTCTCAGGTTGTCAATAATGAAAGATACTGAATGAAAAAAATATGGCCTCACATTACATTTTTTTCAAAAAGAAAGGAAAGGTTTTGGTTCTAATGGAATGACCAAACTCTTAAATATTCTTACAGTGCATTTTACTAATTTGCATATATAATCATAAGCAAAGAAAAGTTTGTGAACTATTGTGTCTTCATCATGGAGATCATAAAATGTATAGAAGTGAGACTGAATAACAGGGAAAAGTATTTCTGTCTGTCCTCTTGACTCACTAGTTCGTTTAAAGTTTCTTTTCTTTTCCTTTTACAATTTAGCGCATTTATTACTCATCAAAGGAAAAAGGGTGTTATTGATCATCTGAAGATGTACCAGTAACGTGTTATTTTTGTCTCTTTGGTAGTTCTAATACTAGTAACCCTTCATGTGCATCTATTACAGTTGCCGGAACTGCTCGAAGGGCATTTGAGTTTGGACAGACTTATGTGGTGAAGCCCAAAGGTAAACACCAGGCAACCATTGTCTGGCTGCATGGCCTTGGGGACAATGGTTCGAGGTAAGCTCGTAACACTTCCCTTTTACCTCTTGCTTCTTTGTTCAAGATATGTATGTTTCAGTATATATCTGTCTCTCAGTGATTTGCTTGGATGATGTTGGATCAGGAAAGTTTTAGCGTTATTCAACAACAAAATACGTCTAAATATTGACTACCTCAGTACCTCCTATGTGTTGTGTTAGTTGCATTGTTCTACCACAGCGACCGAGAAAGAATTCTTAAATTACCTATCATCAGAGAGATGTTTAAAATTATGGTTAGCATTCATTTGAGTTAGTTTGCACTTGTATCTGCACCCATGAATCGTAAAATTCAGATCATGAAGGATCCGATCTGATTCGAGCATAGGTTATGACGCTGTTTGTGCTTATACTGTTTCCTAAATTTCTTTCATTAGACTCGTTAAAATTTGAGTGAGATAGGTGCTGTTGGGCTTCAAGGTGGTATTGGAAATTTCACTCCAGAGATCTAAGTAGTTGGTTAAAATGTTCTGGATATAGCATGGGCAGTTTTGTCTTTGGGGGGTGGGAAAGACCTTGAATTGAAAGAAGCAGTCAATGCAAATGTTGTAAATGGTGATCTCGATGTCTTGAAGTGATCTAGAAGAAGACGAGATTTTTGAACATCTTATTGTTGCTTTATTTATCGATCAAAGTATTTGTTTATAGAACTCAAGATACAGTTTGCTATGCTTAAGGTTCTCATCTATGCTGTTTTCCTTTGTTCATTTTCATTTCAAAATGCTGCCACAAACAGCTACATGTTTGTAAGTGACCTGGAAACTGTCATTTATTGGGTTATATCCCATGCAAAACTGAGGATGAGGTTTTGAAATTCATCAATCTTCCAATCATATAAGTTTCCTCTATATGACAAGGCTCAAAAAGTTCCACTGTCTTGTATCTACGAATCCGGTAGATTATCGTATTTTTTGACTCATATGCTAAAGTAGTTCAGGTTGTCTCACTCAGCATATATCTCAGCACCAGTTCCACTTCCTACTTCGCTTAAAATTTTCATGGACTTTCTACACCTTCTTGATAGTCCTCCACAATCCACATCCACAAGGCAACATAATAGTCTCATTCCTTCACCCCTTCCTGGATGAGGTGCATAGCTTTGAGTAGTGCTGTCCTCCGAAAAGCCTATGCTATTGTTGCTGAACCTCCAAAGTGCGTTCCTTACGAGCATTGTATTGAACACCTTGAGATCTTCGAATCCAAGCCAACCATCGTTTATTCAGGACATGCTCGTTTTCTAATTCATGAGGTGAACTTTTTTATCCCATCCTGTGTCCCGAGGAAATTTTGTTACAGTTTCTCCAACTTTTTTGGTAATGGTAGCAGGAGGTGCATGTAGTAGAGATGTAATATGATGCATCTGGTGTGATATTGACCTGTACATCTCTGCCCCTTATTGGCAAATACCTTTCTGGCATCCTGCTAATTCTTTCTCAATCTTTTTTATTACTGAGTTCCATATTGTGATGCTCTTAGCGGTAAGTCCAGGTAGGTTATAGGAAGTGTCCTAATTTTAAGGATACAATTCATCTTTAAATTGAAATTTAGTCATTTTATTACTTATACGTTAGGTTAGGATAAGTATTATTGCATTCTTTTATATTAAGTATCTCAGTTTTATTGAAATATTCTAGCAATGACATTGGTTTTTTCATGATACGTTTAAGGTTGATTGAGTCCATTTCTTTTGTTGCAATTTAAGTGAGCTATAATTGTTGAAATATTGAGTCAATTTTTTGCTATTATGACTATACGAGTTCCTTATTTTTGATGTCAATCTTCTCGAGATGTTCTTGCTTGCTATACACGGTGCAATATGTATGCTATGTATAACTTTAGTCCCTGTGAAATAAACATCGCAAACATACTAACTAAACCTTTTATAATTTACTTTTGGTTTTCCTGGCAGCTGGTCCAACCTCTTGGAGACCCTTCCTCTTCCCAATGTAAGGATCCAAATATTGCTTTTGTACTGAAAATATCTCTTGTTTACTCTTAAACATGTAAATCTCATAACTTTCTGCTATTAGAATCTCTTAGTAGGCTCTTGTATAATGCTCTTTCATCTCCATGCCTTAATCTTTCGTTGTTGTGGTAGCATAGCTTGATTTTGCTCTTCTTTGTCTGCTACAGATCAAATGGATCTGCCCAACTGCCCCCCAACGACCAATAACTTTATTCGGAGGCTTCCCTTCTACTGCCTGTAAGCTTTGTGCTTGTAGATTATGCCCATCATTTTCCGATGTAGATATAATTTAGAAACGAACTTTTAATCCCGGCGTGGATGTACATTGCAGGATGTGTAAATTGGATAATTCTATTAATTTGCGACTCATCTGAAAGCATTGTCCAATCCATCATTGGAATTAGTTTAAGTCGGAAGTCATGCTTTGAAACCCAGGAATAAAGAAACCGTTATTTTTTCTCATCTTTTGTAACAGGGTTTGATGTCAATGACCTTTCTGAAAATGCTATTGACGATAACGAAGGTTTGGATGCTTCAGCAGCATATGTGGCGAGTTTGTTGGCTACAGAGCCCTCTCATAGTAAGTTTCTCTCACCTGTTATACTAACTTGTGTACCATTATTTGAATCACCAACTTCTGTAAAGTGCATGGCTTCACCCATGAAGCAATTACTCCTCGCATCGGATAACTTCGACACTTTATGCGACAAAGCAATGACTTAAACGCTATATATGATGATGCCGGACTAATAGCCCATTTGACCAAGCTCTTGGGAAGCCAAAAGTGTTTTTTATATCTCATTTGAAAGAGTTGAGATGTGTGGCCTGGCTTTTAGGAAAACAATAAGAGCTTTTGAGTAGTGGATGGCAGCTGAAAAAAGTAGTTGTTTTTGGGAAGGACTTCTGGTAACTTGACCAAGCACAAATTGTTTCTCTAATTTTGGCAAAAGTAACTTTCAAGTTGATAAGCCAAACAGAAATTGCTACTCTCCAAAAATATTTTTTTTAAAAACACTTCTCAAAAGAAGTAGATTTTGGTGTGACTATGTCTACTACTTGGTCAAACAGGCTATAAAGGATTTTTAGCTTGCCATCTTTCTCTTCTTTTTTTTCCCTTCAAAATGTTATTCTCCTTACGCTGCTGAGTTTTTTAGTGTGACTATGTCTACTAGTTTTTTAGTGTGACCCTCATTCTGATTTTGGTGTTTGTGAATATGAAAACTCCCTTTGTTTTTCTTTCCTCCTTGGTGTGCGTGAGTTTGGTTTTTTTTGGGGGGGGGGGGGGGCTAAAGAATGTTTGGCTGTACCATTTAGATGTATTAACCACAATGGCCGTGTCAAACACATTTACATGCTAAGGGCTATCAATTGCACAACTAGCTGTATTTCTTATTCCATGTCCAACATCTCGGAAGTTGTTGTGTTGTATGATTGTTATGCAAGAATGAATTTCCTTATTTCTACCTTAGTTATCCCATTACCTAGTTGTTATTTAGACATCCATAAAGTTTTAGCAGTAACATCTGAAAAACATTCAAACTTTTTCTCCATTATGATCAAGGGATCTTAATAATTTCTCTTTTTTATTCTTCATTATAAAAAAGAATCAAATTCTTTACTGTGTTATTTTGTGTATTACAGTCAAACTTGGGGTCGGAGGCTTCAGCATGGGCGCAGCAACCTCCCTTTACTCTGCCACTTGCTTCGTCCGTGGGAAGTATGAGAATGGCAACTCGTACCCTGTCAATCTGAGTGCAGCTGTTGGATTAAGTGGCTGGCTTCCCTGTGCAAAGTTTGACTTCTAGCAATCTTGTCTGTAATCTCTTCAAAGATATTTATGATGTTTTTGAGTTGACTGCTACTATTCTGGCAGGACTCTTACTAGCAAATTAGAAGGGGTAGAGGGGGCTGTAAACCGTGCTACATCATTGCCCATTCTTCTTTGTCATGGCAAAGGTACTAAAATGCTTCATTTTCTCCTCTTTTATATTTTATTTTTTTGATCAGGGATGCTTCATTTTCTCTTCTACTTGCCCTTTCTCAAAAAAAGAAGAAGAAGAGTAGAGTACTTCTTTTTTCTGCCTACTCAGTTTGAACATGTCCCCAAGTTTCCCTACTCTTTAAGTTGTCACTCACCCTACCTTTGGGGGAGGGGGGGGGGTTTGCTTTATACTTTTAGTGAAGTTTCCTTGCCTGGTCATCTGTCACATACTTACATTGATGATAAGTACTGTTTATTGCCTGTCTATACATAAATTTGAAGAATTTTCTTGTCATTTCATTTTAATGATCTAAAAACATCTCGATATTGTCCAACAAAACACAAGCTGTCAAATTATTTTGTTTCGAGGCACCTCGGTTGATCAATTATCCCAGTTGTTTTCATCGGAAGAAGGCTGTAATTGCTCATTAATCCAAAGCTTCATGAGATGATTGGGGAATTGATAACAAATGTTGGGCCTCTAGAGTCCACCATATTCACGAGATGAGTGCTTAAAAATACAGTACTAAGATGGAGTGTGCATTTGTACAAAATTAAACATATTCAAACGGCTTAAAGTGTTCAAGTAGCATATTAGAGGATGAAATAAGAGAAGATTGCTTGAAATGGATTGGCCATATTTTACTAGATCTCCACAAATTCACTCATGTGTATGCCACAATATGATTATTAAGGTATAAATTCACATGGAAAGAAATTTCTAGAAGTCCTACAATCTGTAAGAATGCAATTTATAGTTAATAACAGAAAACGATGAAATCAAGGAAGCCATACAAGTGATACAACTGCTTAGCATTTATTAAGCTTAGTTATAACACTTACATTTGGTTTAGCCATTCAAGGATAGGATAGGTTTGAGATATATGAAACCGTGTTCAAAATGAAATATGAGACAGATACCCTTAATTTTGTCCTGACAATATGTTGCTTGATAAACGGAAGAGCTGTGAATAGAGTTGAATGGTGGATATAGAGGATTTATATAGCTGATGATTGGTGCCAAATATGAAGAGGAAGACAGTAGGATGACAAAGGTGGTGACTAATCCATATGGGGCCAGTTTATAGAGATCTATAAGAGACATGTGGGATGAGGTGAAGAACAACTCAAAGAAAAAAAGTGATGAATGGAAGAAAGACCAAGTTTTGGAAGGATGAATGGCATGAAAAGACAACTTGGAAGCTTTATTTCCAGATATTTTCAATCTAGCTTTGTTCCAACAAAGATCCATAGCAGAGCTATGGACGCTGCAGGGGTGGAACTTTGCCTTTAGGAGGTAGCTTAATGACTGGGAAATTACCTTTAATGGGCTTCAGATTGGGGAGGATAAATTATGGTAGAGTGGTAACAACAAAGGGGTATTCGAAGTTAACAAAGCTTACAGGATGATGGACCAACCTAGTAATCATAATCTAAACTGGCCATGGAAGAAAATTTGGAAAAGTAGGATACCTTACAAAATATCCTGTTTCATCTGGTTATTGGTCAAAGAAGCAACTTTGACTCAGGACAATGTGATGAAGAGAGGGATAACCTTATGCTCAAGATGTTTTCTTTCTAAGGAAACATATGAGACAGTGAACCATTTGTTTCTACACTGCACTTACACCCTTAAGCTATAGAGAATATTTCAAGTCTCAAAGGCATCTCCTGGACCATGCCCTGGAAAGTCTCAGAGACGCTAAAGAGCTGGGAGGGAGCAGGAGTACATGCTAAACAACCTCCTGCTGTTAAGGCTTGTTTCACTTTGTTTATCTTGTTATCTTCCTGCTGTTAAGGCTTGTTTCACTTTGTTTATCTTGTTATCTTCCTGCTGTTAAGGCTTGTTATTACTGGTTCCTTTTCATATCTGCTTGAGCTGAGGGTCTTTCGCAAACAACCTCCCTGCTCTCACAAGGTAGGGGTACACACTACCCTCACCAGACCCTACCTGTGGGACTTTAGTGGGTACGTTGTTGTTTTGATTGATACTTCTGATTGTTATTTATAAGGAGAGACCAACAATTTAGAAAGGAAAACAACGACCTTAAGAAATTGATAGAAGGGAAATATAGAAAAATATAAAAATTGCTTTTACTCTAGTCCTCTACAATGTGCTATCAAAATTTGGAAACAAATATATAATATCTACAGGTTTCTCTTTGTTCTTCCCTTAATAGACAAAAACACAAGCACTCTCTCTTCCTTTTGGACTCGAAAAAAAAAAAGCACTCTTTCAACGGATAAAACAAAGGTTTTTCCTTCTTGCTATAACCATTTCCCAAGGATCTAGTATTTTCTTTCCAGCTCTAATCTTTTCCTTTCCAATAATTTTTATGAATAGAGGTGTATTTATCAGATTTTGCATTTCTTATTTCAAATGTTAACGTGCAAAACTATTCTATTTTCTTTATTCGTTTTTATTATGGACCAGGGAGAGGTGGGGGGTGGGAGTTCTATCAAATGATAATCTGGCTGCTGTGCCTTTTATAGCAAGACTGTTTCTGCAAAGAGTGGTATTGGCGCTAGATCTTATCTAATAGTCTTACCTGATATATTTACGTTTGATCGACTCAGGAGATGATGTTGTTCCATATAACTATGGTGAAAAGTCTTCTCAGAAGTTACGTTCTTGCGGATTTCAAGATGTGGCATTCAAATCCTACACCGCGTATGTTATTTCTACCTGTTCTGATACTACTCCATCCTTGATACTAGAAACATCACTGACTCTTCGACTTGTGTTTTGACAGACTTGGCCACTATACAATCCCAGAGGAGATGGATGAAGTTTGTGGTTGGCTAACTTCAAAGTTGGGACTTGATGGAAAATCATAAGTTGTACTTCTGTTGGGCAACTTTCATTGCACAAATATGGAGAATCAGCATTATCATTGTTAATGTGTTGAAGCAGCACTGAAAAAATTTGCAGAAACGCGAAGATTGACTGATTCACCTTCTAATATATCGCGTCTTTACATTGTTCAGCGGCCATTTTATGCCTACTTCTGTATTATCTAATCACAAAGATAACGATGTTTTGGGTGTTTATTCTTAAATACCATTTGATGAGAGACAAAATTATGTCCATTGACATGATTTACTTTGGCAATTTAGTAGTATATGTAAGCCAAAAAAACTCCCTGTTGCTTTGATTAAATAGCATTGCAGTTGTTTTTCATACAGCCACAAGAAACCAACAACAACATTCCCTATGTGAGGACCGGGGAGGATAAAACGTACACAAATTTTATCCTTAGTAGAAAGATTGTTTCTAAAGGATCCTCGTTTCATTCAGAAATGGAATAGTCACAACAAAAATACAGTGTGATAATCAAAGCACAAAAGAGCACGAAATTACAAGAATAAGACTAATATGCAATAGGCACCAAATCTAAATCATCGAAAAGCAAGATAACACTCCACAGTTACTAAATTTCTATTCAAAGTTGTAACTAATTAAGAGATCATTTCCTCAATGAGTATCTGGTGTAGTATTAAAAAAATGTATGGTATCTCATTTTTTGACAAATACTGGCCTGTTTTCATCTTCCAAACTCAGAATGTTTACATGGATATTGTGATCTCTAACAAAGGCATAACTCAATAGATGACAATCCTGTCACTTTGAACTAATACATATTGCACACTAAAGGAAACCTTAATAACCAAAAGCAAAAAAGGTTTGAAAATCAATGGACTAGTAATACATATAGCAAGCAAATGGAGAATTTGAGCAGTGGTTCTGTGGGGCGGAGTCGATAGCCTTTAATAAACCGATAATACATATTGAATCCCCTTCAGGTAGAGCATGTTTTCACCTTTGAGTCTCTCTTATGAAAGCCACTTCACGACTACTGATTGGAGATGACAACAAGTGCTTATCTTGATCTCCGTCTTCGCTTTCAGTTGGTTCATGGGGCGTTGTAGATGTCATCGATCCACTTCCATCTTCTTCTGGATAAAAGAAATTAGTTGTTATTGAGAGAACATGTACAAGAGATCTACAGCTAATGTATTCAAAGCAGTGTTTCGAAATGTGAAAAGCGGAAGAAAACAACAAAATCCATGGGACTTGAAGTGAAGGTCACAATTCACATTTCACGCCATAAAACAACAACATGCCCAGCGTAATCCCCACGAGTGGGGTTTAGTATGCAGACCTTACTCCTACCTTTGTGGGGGTAGAGAGGTTGTTTCCATTAGACTCTCGGCTCATAAGAGAAGTTAATCATAGTAGAGTTGGAAGAAGAAAATATGACAGAAAAATATCCAGATACGACGCACGTGAAATAACAGATAGTAAAACACATTGAAGAATAAGAAACTACATGATCACTAAATACTACTAATAAGGAAGCGATTTGGCTAGCATCCTACCTCTCCCTTCTAAAGTGCGACAACACTCGACTACTTACTAAACTTCTACCCCAATCCTACATGACACAAAGCAGACCGAACATATATGAATTTCGTACTAGAATGATCAAATTGCAATTAGAATAACTACTTGCAATGTCCAATATGTAGTAATACTGATGCTAATGAAACCCCTGAAAAATGAGATTGAATGAACTGGCCACCTCTTGTTGGGATCAGTTTGCATGTCATTGTTTGAAGCACACACTTTTACGAAGCCCGTGGCTTCATCCACAAAGTGATACACCCTTGATTCGCTCGCTTCATTGTTTTAAGTAACAAAGCGATGGCTTTTAATAATAACGATTCACAGAATAGCTATTGCATTTTCTATTTATCATTACAAGGATATGTATCATGTTACCTGTACAATGGTGATACTCAGGAAGCTGTTTAACAGTTGTTGCTTGGAGGCTCTCAGGAAGAAGACAACTGCAGAAAGCACCTGAAATTAAAAATAACCAACACCTTTTAAGATACGTGTCATTGACTCGCCATATATGGTAATTGCATTGAGAGGTTATCAAAAATATGAAAGGGACATCCAAGACCAAGGGCGGGTTGGGGGGGGGGGGGATTGAACCCCCTTGTTGAAAAATTATACTATGTAAATAGATAAAAATGATTGTTGTTGAATCCCGTTGGTGTAGGACATTTCTTTTGAATCCACTTATTTGAATTCCTAGCTCCGCCGCTGTGAAGACTTAAGGTAATGTGTAAATTTTGTTGCCAATGAAACATCTTTATTTAGCAAAAAGACTTAACGCCACTAGCGAATATCAGTAAGAAACCTCACATCCATTAAGTAGAGACACTATATCTTTATGACAAACCAAACAAAAGGATAATGAAATTGCATTTTATCCCCCTTTATTTACATGGTTTGTAGATATCATGCTCACAAAAATTGGACGAGTTTAACTCCATCAAATTGCAGAAATGAATAGATGAGTTCATTAGCATGTATGTCAAGCATGGGAATCTCACAAAAGTCAATTAGAGAAGAGAACAACATTAAGACAAGATTTTCAGATGCACCAAAATAAAGAGGCTTAGTATTGTGCCTTCTGCAAATCTCAGAATTAGTAAATTGCCACACACCCTCAGATGCCTTGGTAGATCATATACCTAATTGCTCGCTGCAGCTTTATGCTTGTATATCACAAAGAAGCAATAAATGTGGACAAAAAAAAGTGAAAACTAAACGAAACTGAATTTATAACAACAACATACCCAGTGTAATCCCACTAGGTGTGGTCTGGGTAGGGTAGGGTGTGTACAAACCTTACCCCTACTTGTGGAGGTAGAGAGGTTGTTTCTGAAAGACCCTCGGCTCAGGACTCAAGTAACTCATAACAACATACAGACGCAGAGCAGACATAACAAATAGAGTAATAAAGAAATCATTACACGGCATTCAGAAATTGCAGGGAAATGAATTTAGTGGACCAAATATACATACCAACCCTGGCAAGCCGATTCACCCATCCAGGTATCCCTTTCCCTGTTAATCTCTGTGCTATGTCATCTGTAAAATGGTTACAGTTCTTTGAAATGAGGTGATACGTATCCCCGTGATACTCAGAAGCCACATCCTCAAGAAATGCATGAAATTCAGAGGGAGGCATCTTAATACGACCCAATGGGACTGAACATCTGTAGATGAAACCAGGGCAGCTCTTAGGTTCCACTTCAAACACGCCACTTATGGGAAAGTCATGCGCTCCATATCCATATTCCATACCATGAACTGGATTTTTTTTTTCAATTGGCATATGCAGAAAGCAAAAACAAATTCAAACTCCAATCAACAAGAGGTAATTCAATATACTATATTGAAGAGCTTTATATGAATGTATTCAGCATATGTTAGTTCTATAAATTGCATACTCCACATACAAAAGAACCTAAAGAGTTTATCCAAGTTGAAAATTTTCTTCTTTTTTCTTGAAAAGAACATAGCCAGTGAAAGAATTAAGTTCTTTTGATGACAAATAAGTGAACAAATCTTCCTCAAGTAATTTGACCAGTTTGAGATTCATCTTAACATACTAGACACCACTATGGGGTTTTATGTACTTTCTTGATGCAAAATTACAATGTAAAATTCTTATGTTTCTTATTTGAACTTTTATGGCTCCAAATATTGAAGCTTCAGGTCTCACTAAGTAGTCTATCAAATTTTATCAGATTTCATCGTACTGCTAGTCGTTGTTATTCCCCGCTAAGGAGTTGCAAATGCCACTTTTAAGATATAGGAAGCTCATAGATACCTAACAAATAATTTAGGACAACAGATCAGTAATCCCTGAACACAACGACTACAAATTTTAGCGGTTGACATACTATACTATTCCAAGTATTAAGCTGAAAATAAAACTTCCATAAGGAAACGGCTTATCTTGAATACCCCAGACTGTATGAGCAAAATAAGTTGCATCTACTATCTTGCAACTCTCGTCATAATTTTTTTTTTTAACAGGATCTCCTGGGTAATAATTATTTGGAAGTTAATGTATAACAACATTAATATGACAGGTGAATCTAGGAAATGTTAGTTGGGGTAGAGAAGTGCCATAGTTCTATCTTTGGTAGTTCTCGACATTTTCAATGTCTCAAAAATCTGGGAAGGTGAAGCAATGGTATAAGATATCCACACCATGATATTAACAGAACTTTTAGTCCTGTGACAGTAATGACTGTACAAGCATGACCCTCAGAAGTTTAACGATTCAGAACATTGTAGGGGAAAATGAAATGAGAGGTGTTAAACAAGAAAAACAGACGAGATCCATTACATTGACTGGTAAACTGTTGTTTACTTTTGAACGTTCCATGAGCTCCTCAGGTAGCAAGTAACTAATATATATAAGCTATTCATTTTACTCTCACGTATTCGTTCACAATGACAAACAAAATCCCAGCATCCACTTACGTATGACCATTGCAAAATTTATGGCTTCATGCTTCCCCACTAGGTTGATAATCATTAAATACCACACGTATTACACGACTCCCACTAATCTCTTATATCTGTGCAAATTTACAAGCCTTTCTCTTTTGGCCCAACGACAAAGAAGTAGTACTCCGTTTCAATTTGTTTCGAAATTTAAGAAAGTAAAGAAGACTTTTGAAATTTGTGGAGTTAAATGAAAGAGTAAAGATATGTTGAATGTACCCAAATTTACTGTAATCTTTGCGGTATTAAACATATCATGTCATTCATGTGGAAGCTGAAATTAAGGAGTTACCAAAACAGGAAAGAGGCATTCCTTTTTAAACGGACTAAAAAGGGAAGTAAAACGGAAGGAGTATCGAAGATCTCACATCTCTGATATGAGCTAAACGCGCCATCATCAACTTGATATTAGAAAGATAAAGAGTGCTCTTATTCAGAATCATTTTCAAATAAATATTTTTGATAACGAAAGTCAGCCTCACATCTTTTTCTTCCGTTCTCTTTTTCTCACCTTTGGGGCTTAAGGGTTTTGCACCCAAGAACCATTGAGATTTTCATTGTACCAATAAGATAAACTCTTCCTTAAACAGATATAGATCGGGCAAGTTTTAAGCTGGTGGGCGCAAAGTTCCCATCGCACCTACTACTTCAGTGACAATTGATTCAGACTTAAATCCAACCATGACCTTAACACTGGATAACAAAAGCTTCCACATTTTTTCCGTTACCTTTCATGTTCGCACAAGGTAAACCCCACTCAAGTGTAATAGCTCACAAACCCCACGGAAGAGGTAAACCACACCGAGAAAGCATGCACCGAGTTTCGAACTCAAGACCCCCCATTACCACAAGGAAACAACCAAGATCAAGAAAACTTACAAACACCACCTACTTAACATTTTCATCTAATAACTCAAAACTCAAGGTCAAACAAATAGAAAGATCTTGCTAATAATCCAAAAACTCCCTAACCAACCCCACAACAAATTCTTCTTTTTTTTCAGAATATGGTAAAGCCTTACCCCAACCCTCCACCCTCCAAAATCCCCCTTCTCAGAAGCTCAAAAGTAACAACCCCACAACAAACAATCCAATAACAAATCTATATTCTAACAACAGCAAGAAAAATCAAAGAAACAACAAAATCTATGTTAGAATCTAGAACATAGGGGAAAAAAAAACAAGATTTTAAAAATGAAATTCTCCAAAAAGATCAAATCTTTTGTTTTTACCTTCAATACCAGAATGAAAGATTCCAAAGCCAAGCCAAACTGAGTACTGATTTGCAGGTGTGAGATCATACACATTCAATATAACTGGTGTCTCATAGCTTCCATCAGTTTTAGCTGCATTATTATTATCATCAGCCTTGGAATTTGAGGTGCTTTCTTCTCCCATTTGACTCCTCTTTTTTTTTTTTTTTGAAATTTCTGTAATAATGGAATCTGGGATTAGGAAAAAGATTGTATTTTTGAGTCCATTTTTTTTTATTTTTGGTATAAAAGCAAATAGCTTTTGATTCTTGATTTGTCTCTCTGGCAAAGAGAAAAAGGTTTGAACTTTGTAAAAATGGAAATCACCAAAAAAAAAAAAAAAAAAAAGGACAAGGGTAAATTGGTAAATGAACTTACAGTCTGCTGTCTGCTTAAATTGTTGTAATAATATTTATATATGTTCGACTAATTTGGATTCATATAAATGTCTTAATTTAACTATCGAAATATTAAAATTTATCGATAAATTTAAAAGGTTTATAGATGTATTTAATCATAAATTGACAAAACTAAAATATAAAGGGCAAATTTGTCTCTATACAGAATTAATAAAATATTTCCCCTTCTCTGTTGAAGCATCGAATTAGGGTTTCAAAAAATCGGCAACGGTGACCGGAAATCCCCAAATCAATCTCCGACGCATGCCAATTTACTGTTTTTTCAGCTCATAGCCGCCGGATACTACTCGGATTTAGGTAAAAGCTTGCAGCTTTGCCGGATTCTTTACTATTTTCCTCGATAAAATTAGTTTTAAAATTAATTAGAATTATCTCCGATTGGAAATGTTCTTTTCATGGGTACAATTCTCTATTTTTTTTATTTCTGTATTGAGGAATTGGATGTTTCTTTAGAGTATATAGTGGTATAATTGTTAAGTTACAGAGAATTTAGCAGTTTTGTGTATATATATGCTTAATTTTTTTCCGAGCCAGCTCCTTGACCCACGGGAACAGGAGGCTAAAACAACGAATGGGAAGAAATCACGGAGTGTTTTTGTCTTTGCTGGAATTTGAACGTAAGACGTCATGTTGCTGCATTGACCACTAGGCCGCACGTTTAGTAGTGGTATTATATTAGAAAGGTTCTTCTTTTCTGTATTGTTCAATGGTTAGCAGTAGTATTCTAGAAATGTTTTTATCAGTAATTAGTTTTATCAGTCCATGATGTTTTTCTGTCATGTGGAGTTTATCTAGGTTGACTTTTGATGAGTGGTTGCTCACACAGAATTAGAATTGGCAGGGTTGGAGAGGTGATTTGAATCATTATGGATACATTGTGCAGCTGATTTTTTTTCGTTGAAATAAACTTGAGTTAGCTTTAGGATTAAAGTTCGTAGTCAAAGAGCCGCTAGGTTTTGGTTCGATGCATTCCAGCGCCAAATAACTGGCGGAAGGCTCTGGAAACCAATTCACTTAGAGTTTGACACAGGTGAGTAATTTCTATGAAGGAATGTTAGATACCTTGTTTGTTCATGCCGTGAATGCTCGTGCAAGATGTGTGGTAGACGCGAGCCCGGAGCATGGTTAGGGGATTAAGGATGGTAGTTAACCTGAGAAAGGTAGAGGGATGGACCTACTATCCACCTAGTTCATAGGGAATTAAGGGTGGTAGTTAACCTGAGAAAGGTAGAGGGATGGACCTATTATCCACCTAGTTCCAAAGCTTGAGACATCAAATTTCTTGGTTATCACAAAAAAAAAAAAAAAAGAGTTTGTACTAGAAGACCTCTAGCTGAGTGTCAAATGGATTAGGTAGGACATATTACTGTGTGTGTTGGACTAGCAGTTTGATTGTTTTCTTTGATTGTAGAAATATTCATCAGTTTATCATTATAGATTAAATTCCACATTGTTGCAATATATAAAGCAAAAAATCTATTATAATTTCTCTATTCAACTAGATTTTATGTCCGGAAGATCTTTAGTGGGAGTATTGTATGATTGCGATTACGCAAAAGGTCATAACCTCAAGCCTGTTTTATTTACTCTATGTTCAGGTTTATGACTCTCTTGCTTGCTTCTAGTAAAATGTATTTAGTTTCAATTTTTCACTTTTAGTTGGACATATAAAGTATTTCATTTGTTTGCTTTTTAGAATCCAGTCTGCCTAGAAAGTTGATTTATTCCAAAACTCCGCAGGGATCTCTTTATAGACAACTTGTGCATAATAATAGACATGATATTATGATTTCAAATGGAATTCTTGCATTATGTCCAAGGAACTGCTCTTTTTTATTTTTATCTTATTGAAAATTATACTTTTCATTTTGTAACTACATAATTTGATAATAAATGCTCATAAAAATTACTGAGATATTAAGATTGGATGAAGACCTAGCCAGCAAGCCATATAGCTTAGTTATGTCTGGTCATGAAAAGTAGAGAGGTCAAACTGATATATTTATTGACTGAAATCTCCCTTATCTCAGACAGTGATATTGTGATGTTTAGTGCTGTTACATAGTCATGGCTAAGGCTGTAAGTGCCTATATTTCCCAGAAAGATGGTTTTTCAGAAATATGAATTTTGATGACCTTGTATATTTCCCAGAAAGATGGTTTCAGAGATGTAAATTTTAATGACCTAGGACTTGATAGGTGTAAGTCCTTCCTTTGTCTATTTCCTTAAGAACCCTGGTCCCTGGGATTGTGGAGCGTCAACTACAAGTGTTTGCTTCATCTGCCTAAATGTTTCTAATATTTGTAAACTTGTTCAAGATTCTTTTGGTTGTCTATTTCGGTGATATAATCAAGAAACAAATCTCACTGAACTCTTGTAGTTCACAAATACTATATTTTCCACGAATTACTTGGGGATGAAGGTAGGATCGAAGAGATGACTCTGCTCTGTTTTTTCAAAAGAAATTTTGGTTTTATAAGGTTAATGGTCTATTCCACTATAACTTGATGGTAGAGTTCTATTACTTTTATTTCTAGAAAAAAACAAATCTCTGTGGTGTCATGTATACGTATTGTACATGGGTTAATTTCTCTGTTAGGCTTGCTTTCTGATGAACACCATTTACCTACCTACCCCACCCTCCCCCAACCCCGACAAAAGTTTATCAGGGTTTTAGAAGTTCAGATATTTGGTTTTCTGTTAACCTATACACAAAAGCATTGTCCCTTTTCTGAATAGTTCATATGGATACTTGGGTATTAAGACGAGCTTATTCACGGATTACTGAAAGCTGTTTGGAAAAGAATTATTATCCTGAACAGCTGTTATACCTGCATGTGTGGTGCTTATGACACAGTTGGTGATGACATTAACGTGTCCTGGTAACTAGGTCGAGCAGAAGTCACATTGTTATGTGTGCATGGTTGCAATATTTTGTATCGGGATCTTTTTCACCCTACATCTAACCCTTTGGTCTTTTCTGATCAGGGTTTGAGAGGATTCGTGAAAGATTTGTGCATTTTCGAATTGCTTGCCCATGCTAATGAAGTTTCCTGTTGAATATTCAGGTTTGGATACATTTGCTGCTTTTTCAGTTCCTTCACATGTCAATTCTCAATAAGTTAATTGGGGACTTTAGCCATTTAAAAGTGGCGATCTCATAAATTGCTATTTCATGGAGGATCAAAACATTTTTGTTGGCCAAGAGTTTCCTGATGTCAAGGCCTTCCGCAATGCAATTAAAGAGGCTGCTATTGCACAACATTTTGAGCTTCGCATCGTAAAAAGTGACCTCATTCGCTACATTGCAAAATGTGCCTCAGAAGGTTGTCCATGGCGTATTCGTGCTATTAAGCTTCCCAATGCTCCTACTTTTACTATAAGAAGCCTCGAGGGAACTCATACTTGCGGGAAAAATGCACAAAATGGACACCATCAGGCTTCTGTTGATTGGATAGTGAACTTCATAGAGGAGCGGTTGCGTGATAACATAAATTACAAGCCAAAAGACATTTTGCATGATATCTACAAACAGTATGGGATAACTATACCATATAAACAAGCTTGGAGAGCCAAGGAAAGAGGGCTGCAAGCTATATATGGATCTTCCGAAGAAGGGTACTGTCTATTACCTGCATATTGTGAGCAAATCAAGACGACAAATCCTGGAAGTCATGCCGAGGTTTTTACAGCTGGTTCAGATAGCCGGTTTCAGAGGTTCTTCATTTCCTTTTATGCTTCTCTTCATGGGTTCCTGAATGGTTGCCTGCCTGTTATTTGTCTTGGTGGTATCCAGCTTAAGAGCAAATACTTAGGTACTTTACTATCAGCAACTTCTTTTGATGGTGATGGTGGAGTGTTTCCGCTTGCTTTTGGTGTTGTCGATGAAGAAAATGATGATAGCTGGCTGTGGTTCTTGTTGGAGTTGCGAAAAGCTCTAGAGATGAGCACTGAGAAGATACCACCTCTTACATTTCTGTCTGATGGACAGAAAAGTATTGCAGATGCTGTGAAAAGGCAGTTTCTCTCTTCTTGTCATGCAATATGTATGCAGTATCTGAGTGAAAGCATCAGTAGAGATTTCAAGAACTCAAGGCTTGTGCAACTCCTGTGGAAAGCTGCGTATTCCACGTCCACCAGGGGGTTTAAAGAGAAAATGGCTGAAATTGAGGAGGTTTCTTCAGATGCAGCAACGTGGCTTCAGCAGTATCCTCCTTCACGCTGGGCATTAATACATTTTGACGGAACAAGATATGGTCATTTCTCTTCAAACATTTATGAGTTCAATAAATGGATTCTTGAGGCGCGTGAGCTTCCTATTATTCAGGTGATCAAACGGATTCACAGTAAGTTAACAGAAGAGTTTGAGCTTCGGCGATCAAGGAGTAGCACATGGAGTTCTACCCTTTCTCCATCTGCTGAGAAACGCATTATGGATGGAAGAACTCTTGCTTCCACATATCAAGTGCTAAGGTCGGATGAAGTTGAATTTGAAGTTATCTCAGCAGAGCGTTCAGACATCGTGAATACAGGTACTCGATCTTGTTCTTGCCATGATTGGCAGTTGTATAGGATACCATGTTCTCACGCCGTTGCTGCTCTCACATCATATAAAAAGGATGTGTATGCCTTCACAGATAAATATTTCACTGCAGCTAGTTATCGCGAGAGTTATAGTAAACAAGTACACCCTATCCCTGATAAACTTGAATGGTCTAGAACCCGAATAGTCCGACCACCCAAGTTCCGCCGCCCACCTGGACGACCTGAAAAGAAGCGATTATGCGTGGAAGATCTTAATCGCGAAAAGCATACTGTCCATTGCAGCAAGTGCAATCAAACTGGACATTACAAGACAACCTGTAAAACAGAGGTTGTTCAAAGTACACAACAGTTCTAGATGTATAGCCACCCCAATCCCCTGTATTTTCTTTCGAGTTGAGAAGTTCTCGAGAAAGGTTCAAAACGATGGATAATGGACTCGTCCCTCTACCCTCCGCCACTAAGGTTAGCGCTCTTTCTCGAAGTTTTTCATTATCTTTTAGGTTCCTTTCTTGGAGATAGAATTAGAAAATATTGTAGAAACAACTTAGCTTCATATATTGTAAAATAGAGTTTGCTTATCTTAGTGATTGTGAGGAAATGTGTTTTATACTTTATTTGGTTTGTGTTATCAAAAGTAAATTCTCACAGTTAAGATTGTCTCTCTTTTTCACTCATATCATATATTATTGATATCATTTATCATATATTATTATAAGTGGGAAGAGTTTTGCCCAAAAGTTGATTTACCGTTTTAACCCTGCAATTTTGATAAATATTTATTTATTATAAATTAACTTATAATCCTACACCTAATTTAATTCTCCAGAAACGAAATAAAAACAGTTACTATCAAAATATTTTATCAATCAAATATTATATAAAATCACAATAAATATACTCCCTCCGTTCAAAAAGACTGTCCCTATTTTCTTTTTAGTTTGTTTAAAAAAGAAAAATCATTTTCCTTTTTTGTTAATAATTTAACTTTAACTTTCCACGTGGGGCATGCTTAAGACCACAAGATTAAATGGCACTTTGGTACATTTGACATAACTTTAATTTAGAATTACAAGATTAAAAAGTCTTTTTTTTTTCTTACTCCGTTTCAAGTCAAATTATATTATCCTTTTTTAAACGTAGAGAGTATATATTTAAGTTCTTCACCCTCAACCCCTCAATCCTGCCTATATGTCTCTTATTATTTGTCTGGTTTATATATAAATATTTTGAATATAAGAAAATAAGTAACAAAATCACTTGTCCTTGAAAAAGACTCAAATTTTCTCCAGTTTTGAAAGTCTAAACTGATATAAACAAAAATAATAGTAATCGCTACTTCATTTATTTTTAGTTTTCGTTTTCTTCGATCTGAATTTTAATTTAACATTTTAACATATTCTTTTTCAGCATATTAATATGAAAAAAATTATCTTTACAGTACTTTTCGTATAATTTTTCAATATCTAATTTAAAATTTAAAAAATTAATTAAATCAATTACCGTTAAGCACAATATAATGACTAGAAAGGATGAACTGGAGTAACAGTCAATAAAATTTATCACAGCTAAATGTAAACCACAATTAATGAAAACCATAAATGCAAGTTAATTCACTCAAAATAATAACAATTTAACGTACGTGAAAAAAAAAAAAAATAACACTCCCTTCAAGTTATATATATATATATGAATAATATAACTTTTTTTTAATATATCAGTATAATTTAACTTATTATAACAAATAGAAGAAATCGCGATAACATGGAGCCCCTAGCGATTGTTGCTTTCACAGGAGGGATGATTGGACAAATAGGTATTCTTCTTCTTTGGTGTCGACCTATCTATAATTGTGTTCAAAGATTTGTTGATTGTCTCAGAAATCCACAACCTTTACCTCCTCAAGAAGAAATTAACGAAAAAATATTTAACGCTTTAAAAGATCAATTTTATTCGTGAAATAGCTCAAAGGCGTAGATTTAGAAATAGTCGTTATTTTCGGTTTGAATTATGTACACATATTTCAATATAACAAGGTTATACTTATTCTACACTCTGAGTCTTCGACTTCAGATCAGTGGTGTACACAAGATTTTGTACAAGTCTTTTTGTCGTGATACGGCTTGATAAGGAGTTGAATTGTGAAATTAATAATTATTTTGTGCAATTAAAGATTATAGTTACTCAATAATTAGTAGAAATGGTATCGTGAAAGATAATTTCTGGTGGGGTAAGTCGCTGTTGGTGCAGCGATTTTACCCTTTTGGTTAATATAAAATTTTATATACCGTTTTGGAATTTTTGTTAATATTTTGTACCTTTAGGCTCTGGACTCTATAAAACATAGCATAATCAATTAACATCCAACGTTACAAGCTACTCTGCATCTATTTTGCTCGAATTCTTAAATATTGTTATTGTATTCATATCGAATCATATAAAAATACATAATCTTTGAAAAAACGTACACATCAAATAATATTTTTAAAGAATCTGAATAACATAATCAACGACGATGATAATTTGTGCTAACAGCAACAACAAGTCCTTTCATTGCAGCAGAAGCAGCAACACATGGCAAACATACTGCATTTTCAAGATTTATAAAATCAAATTAAAAAAAATAAAAATTAGAATAAACATGATAATATTTATATAAATAAATTTACTTATATATCTAATAATTAATTAACTACGTGTCAATCTCAAATTAGTTAACGATTAACTAATTTGGAGTGGAGCTATAACTATCGAACAATCTCAAAGTGAAATAACTATCGATTTTTCACTCACAAGACATCAAAAAATAAGTAAAATTCAAGCCCAAACAATAAGTTCGACTTCAACTTCAAAATATTATTATTTTTTTTTCGGAGAAAATGTCGTTGAAAAAATAAAATAAAAATCTCAATTTTCATGTAACTCTATTAATTTTTTTTTTTTAACTAATAAAGTAAAATTAACAAAAATAAATAATAACAAACCAAGCATAGAGGCATCCTTTTTCTTCATGTTGCCTTTGGACATTATCATAATATGACATATTTTGATATTTTGGGGGAGCATCCATTTTTTTTTTCTTTCTATGTTTGTAATAAAAAATATTTGGAAAATTTCCTAATAAAAAGAATTTGAAAGTTGATAAAGAATATTAAAAGAGTAGAGGTGAATAATTAATGTTGGAGGCTAAAAAAATAACAGATGGTAAGTTGTCTAATTAATAGGTTACTTTGGTCATCTCGATTATTTCATCGATATCTGTTGTAGCAAAATCTTAGAAGATCTTAATTATTTCACAGGTATTTATTATTTTTCATTGACACTATGGTAAGAAACTTTGTCTAATAAGTAGCGGTGGAGCTATAATTATCGAAGATGATTAATATAGTAGAACCCCCTCTATCGAAAAATTATATTTTTAATCTTATTGTAATTGAAACAATCAATTGAATACCCTTCATCGAAAAATTATACAGCAACGGAGAATGACTAATTAAACGCCTAGAGGTGAATAATTAATGTTGGGGACCTGGACCTAAAGGAAGAAGATGATAGTTGTCTAATAATTAAAAGGGTTATCTTCTGCACCGTTAATTATTTCATCAGATATTTATTATAGTAATTTTTTTGCGAAACTTCATTATTTTATCGGATTTTTGTTATTTTTTATTGATACTCGTTGTAAGTAACGTTGTTCAACAAGCAGAGATGGCGTTATAATGATCGAAGAGTGATTAATCGAAAACTCTAATGTTAATTAAAACTATAGCAATCGAAAAATAGCTAATTGAACATCCTTCATTCCAAAGATTATGATGTATAGCGAAAATTTTGGGCTCGCTATTATCAACCAGACTAAAAAATCAAATAGTAATAAGAAAACAACTTATTTATTTTCAAGAAACTGAAATCTTTAAGTTTTTACAATTTTCACTCACTTCATTAATCGCAACGCCGATACCTCTGGTTGATGTAGTGCTTTCTCAATTTTTTTTCAAATTTATTTTTGGCATTTATTGATGGGAAGACAACTATGCAAGTGTAGAATACAACTAGACAACAATGGTTCACATGTCTATGTATCCTAACATATTATGACCCTAGCTGGCTTGTGACCTACTCACATTTTCATGTCTTTTTGACATTATACTATATAGTTTAAAGAGTTAAAAAAACATTTTATTATTATTTTCAAAAGTTTCATATCTTAACTATTCATTGTTCTCTTTTTTTACCCTCCGTCACTTGATGCTGAATTAGCCAAATATTTGTTTCCAATTGACTACAAACATGCGTACACTGATTCAACATCGAAGTGTGTTTTAATACTATAGTTATACCAGACCAACCTTTGTAGTATTTGCCTAGACGGATTCAGGATTTAATGTTTAAATATTTTGAACCATAACATCTATTTTATTTATTAAGTTTTGAATAGATACAAACAGACACAGAATTTGGACCAAAACTATTGAGTCATTGACTTGTGTCAAAACTTGTAACTTCAACAGTAAATCCAGCCATATGCATACATCAATTGTATCAAAAAACAATAAAACTGTGATGTAAGTGAGTGCAACCAAATAACAGTTACATATCAAACGTAATCCGACAATGGAGTTTAGAGAAGGTAGAGTGTACGTAGACCTTACCCCGACCTCATGAGGTAGAGATAGAGAAACTGTTTCCGATACTTGCGTTTACCTAGTGCAAGTGAGTGCAACCAAATGACTTATCTTTTTAAAAGCCAAAAGAATAAGTAAATGGTAGTAGCAAGTCACTTAGCACAGCTTTGGGAAATAGTTGAAAATGTGAACATGATGCCTTGTGGCATCTCCCTATATACATCCATATTTCAAGACACAAAATCCTTACACTAAAGAAACAGGACATGCATGTTTCCTTTTTTTTACTTCTTCACGAAATAAAAACCGCGTGAATGAGAGCTAAAATGGTTCTTTCTATCGATCAAGATCAAATTAGCAAGAAACGAGACAGGTGGGGGGTTTAACGAGGCCTGGAATATTAGAAGGAACGGTAACAGGTTCATACTTGGCAGCAATTTCCAGACGCTCCCATGTCAACCTTCGTCTCTCCGCTGCTACATTTGACTTTGCATTTTCTTCTTCAAGCTTGTGTTGGCACTCGAGTACAAGCTCTTCATCCATCTCGGAGAAGACTTTCCTCACGTTTTGACTGAGATTAAGAACTGCTTTATTCCAGTGGTTCTGGCTGTTCCATTCTAAAGCTGAGATAATAATTGGCATGATTACATGCCTGTTATGCATCACGAGGTTAAGGACGTTATCGTTGTTCCACAAGAAATGTGCTCTTTCAGCCACCTGCAAGTTCGTTAAAAGAGGGAGAAAGTCTGAATGAGTTCAAGATAGTCTATATTCGGAAGAAAAAGAAAACAGAAACACGGATTAACCAGACATGAAACAAATATCCAATTTTGCAGACTCCTTTGAGGTGCAGCCCTTCTCCGAACCTTGTGTGAATACGGGATGTTTCATGCACCGGGCTTCCCCTTTTTGTACAAGTGGAACAAACCCCCTCCACACCTTCTCCCACAAGAGAAGAGAAAAAGAAAAGAAACAAGAAAAGTAACTACAACTCAATCATAAACTTTGGTCAGCTATATGAATATTCTATATAAGTATTATCTACTCTGCTCCATTCGGACACATTTCATTCCAGCATTTTTTCGGGGAAAAAAAAGGATTATGCATCTATTATGTCAAAGTTGGGATAACAAAGTAAAATTAGCCTCTCGGGGGTACTTGGAGTTTAGAGCTATGGCAAAGTATAGATATACTTATTTGATAACCATGGGGTGCCCGTGTCAACTTGTGTGTATCTCAACTAATTCTATGGGACCTCCCACCAACACAAATACCGGTAACTCAGTCCACCAAACAATGTCACGAATAGTTATTATTAAGATAAACAAGAGGCTGAGAAGGCTCTTTCAAGGGCTTGAAGATATCCCGCAAAATAATGGGAGACGTAGCATTTTAATCAAGAGATTATAAATAGCTGGCTATGTTGTCAAGAATAAATCTTCAACAATTCTACGTATAAGAAATCTATATCTTCTTCAACAATTTCACATAATATTGACAGAAGTTTTCAAAGGAAGGGTGCAATAAAATGATGGGTAAGATCTCGAAATCCGACTTCGGAGGTCTTCTTTTTTCCTTCTCTTTTCGCGAAGCCAGCTTCTAACGTTCAACTTGAAGTTAAAACTATCAGTATGGTATACAAAGACACAAAAAATAGTATACTAATTGGATGAAATGACAACAAATTTCATGCTTGGTGACATCCTAAGCTTCACAAACCATTCTAAAGTTGTGGACACAACAATTTGAAATTGAAATTACCATAACCTTAAGCCCGAGCATTGGATTTGCTATTTATCTAACATGCATATGAAAATATTGTCTCCAATTCTGTCAGCTAAGACATCACCGAGACCAATTCAACTATGTACCAATATGGTAAAGAGGTTTCTGACAGAACCTCGACCCAAGGAGAGACTCCCTCTTTATTGTGACCATAATAGTTTGAGAGTTATGTAATCCAAGAGCGTGTTGATTAAGAAATATTACCTGGAAATGGGAGCTGTTAAGGCAATAGCCTATACGACGAAACAGTGGCACCATGATCTTCTCAAACTCTGGAATACTGATCATTTCTAAAATCTCTTCCAACTCACTGATGAACATCAATTGTTTCTGGCTACTTGTCACTGGCCAATATCTCAACAATCTCGTTATCACTATGCTAGCCAGATTTTGTTCCTTTTCTATGAACTGTACAACACAATATGCTAATTGTTGATGATAGATACCCAAGGACTTTGGCTTGTGCAGAGGTAGCAAGGCCCTTGAGAAGAATAATCTATGCTCTTCCTTTAATGGTAAAGCAAAACCACTAATTACACTTCCGAAAACCTCCAGAAGCTCCGCAATCCCGTTATGTCTTTCAGTCTCAAAAGCGAAACGATAAAAGATATTGCTTACAGCCTTTCGGATAGCAGGCCTGTGCATCATGAACTTCCCATAAAGGCGATGCAATACTGATTTCAAGCATTCTCTTTCTCTTGGGTCCTCAGAATCAAATAGGTCAAGCAGTTTCAATATGAAAGAATGGTCAATGTATTTCTTAGCAACCTTTGCATCAAGAGAACCTTGACCGATTATGCTAAGGAACAAGTCATAAACAAGTTGTAAATGACACCAAGCTGGATCAAACATTGGTTCTTCATCTTCACTTTCACCGCGAGCTGAGAAATACTTGGGAGGAAAAGTTCTGAACATGTTAACTCCACACATTTTACATACTGCAGCAATTGCTGATTCCGTGAATCTTGCAGATCCTGAAGCAACAAACTCATTCAGCTCCAGCAAAACTTGTCGTTTCAAGTCCTTCTCTGCGGAATCTTTATCTGGATCATTGAAATCATAAATGGTACAGCAGAGATTCAACTTGCTTACAAATAAGCTTTGCTTCTCCGCATTTGAAACATCTTTAAAGGGCACATGTGGTGCCACAGACTCACCACCGGCCACAATACTCGCAGGAAAAATTGCTGTCGACATCCGTTTCACTACATTCAGCCTGTTAGCTATGACTGTGCAACTATTGGTAAACTGAATTCCATTCCCCAAGTTTGAGGTGTTGTTTGAGGAATTGCTTCCCGATGAATCAAACGTATCACATTTTGATGATTTCCTAGGAAGTTTTGCAAGAATTTGCTTGAGCATAGTAGCGTTGCTCCAACTTGCAGCAAGACTAAACCTAAGCCAACACTCCAAAAAAATCTACCTACGCAAATTTCAAAGAAAAAAGCATAAGAAAACAAACCACAAAACTTTGAAGAAAATAACACATCTTGTGGCAAACATAACCAGAATGTTTAGAAGACAGCTATATTATCAGAATTACACAAATTCATATCAATTTTTTCATCTAAAAAGCTCATCGAAACCGAAATCTCATTACTAAATCCACTGTTGCATAAATCTCAGATCTGGTACAGAATTACACAGAGGCCACCACAACACAAAATGGAACACTGAGCAAAATTAAATAGCAGATCATTGACATTCAGAGGCCAAAAAGTAAGCACTGTGAAGAAAAGAATCACACTTGAGCTATATCAGTTTCAGCAAATTTTGAATAACTAAAGTTGAAATATTTAACTACTCTTAACAACTTCCAAAAAAAAAAAGGATCAAACTTGAGCAATATCACAGCATTTCTCAAAAGATCTAAGAGACAAAGTAAGAAAATAGAACCTGAGGTTTTGCAAATCAGCTCTGTAGCTAAGGAATTGCCCAAAAGTACTCCAATAACTATTCAAGAAACCAAAAAAAGGATCAAACTTTAGCAACATCACAGCATTTCTCAAAAGATCTAACAGACAAAAGTAAGAAAATAGAACCTGGGGTTCTGCTAATCAGCTCTGAACTTATGGAACTGCCCAAAACTACCTATTCAAGAAACCAAAAAAGAACCAAACTTTAGCAACATCACAGCATTTCCCAAAAAGATCTGACAGATAAGAGTGAAAATAGAACCTGGGGTTCAGCTAATCAGCCCTGAACTTATGAAATTGCCCAAAACTACACCAACAACTATTCAAGAAACCAAAAAAGAATCAAACTTTAGCAACATCACAGCATTTCCCAAAAAGATCTGACAGATAAGAGTGAAAATAGAACCTGCGGTTCAGATAATCACCTCTGAACTTACAAAATTGCCCAAAACTACACCAACAACAATTCAAGAAACCAAAAAAGAATCAAACTTTAGCAACATCACAGCATTTCTACAAAAGATCTGAGATACATAGTGAAAAACAGAACCTGGGGTTTTGTCAACTTCCTCAAAAGATTCCTCAGATGAAATTTCAGAAAGATTGAAACTTTATTACAATACTAGTAAAGAGAGAAGGTAATAAGAAGAAAAAAACAGGTAATGGGAGCAATCACATCATGTCCTGCTTTTTTAACTTGGGATTGAAGACACAATGATGAGTTTTTGAGGAGCCCATTTTTATTTTTCTTTCTTGATTAACTTTATCAAGAAAAACACACACACACACTAATTTCTTTCAAATTCTTGATTGTTCATCCATATGTTAAAACTAAAGCAACAGCACTAGTAGTAGTAGTACTACTGCTACAATGGCCTCTCTCTCTTCCATTTTTTTGTGTCCTCGATCCAAGTGCCACAGCTTGAATGACTCAGTGGCATCTTCACAGAAATTGCCGGCATAAGATGGTGACTCTTATGTACTCATATTAATTATTTTTTCTTTCTTCTTCCTAACATTATTTACTTTTGTCAAATAATTTCATTTCACCAACCGTAAAATCTAACATATTTCAATTTTTTTTTCGCTTTTTTCGCGAGTTTCTTATCTGAGTCATATCTTAATTATCACTTTTCTTTATATTAAACTAATGTTCGTTTGGCATATACGTGGTGTTTGTTATTATCGATTAAAATAAATATTTGATTAGCTCAACTTCGACGTGTATTTTAATAGTTATTTGAATTTTTAATATGAATATCGAACGATTTAATCGAAGATTAAAAATAATGTATATATAGATGTATACATACTTTGTTGTTGACACATTCAGCTTGTGATATAATTTCACAAGATTCTTGTTAGTGCTACTTCTACCCTTTTTATTTTTCTTTATTTATTTATTTATTCTTTTTGTTTAATCAGAAAAAATATAAATATTTATGTTTACTCAATCTATAAATTAATATTAGTATATATATATATATATGTTTAGGTTTTATAAATTGTTTTTTATTCCTTCATTCTCTTCAGTTAATATTTCACATTATTATTGATATTTAGATTTTAGAAATTTAAACAATAAATTATTAATGATTTTATTTTAATTTTATCAATTATTAGGTAATATTTTTAAACGTCAACATCAATATAAATTTCATTAGTCATGGAGACGATCAAGTGAATTTGCTCAAATATATTTTACAATGTAGTAGTTAAAAAGGAAAAAGTTGGGTAAAACTTTTTTTAAAAAAAAAATCACGTTATCACTCTTTTTATCTTTTTCCTATTCGTGTGTTCGATATATAATAATATAATAATAATGTCTTAGTTCTAAACAAGTGAAAATTGATTATATCGATTTTCATTTCAATATTTGAACTCATATCATATCATTATCATAATAAATAGAATAAGAGTAAAAAGCATGATAAAAATCTATTCATCCAAGTCTAACATCTATACTTGATTAGTGATTATTATCTATATAAATCTTTTTCATTAATTAGTCTTAGTTTTAGCTAAGTCTGTATTAACATTAAGCAATTCTGCTGTAAATTTTTGAGACTGTATATGCGATTTTAGATTTATTTTGTCTACTTTTACACTTTCATTTGTTATATTTCACATTTATAGATCGATACAAAATATATCACATCATCTTAAATGATTTTTTCATATTATATCCTCAACGTGTGTTGCTTAAATCTTTATAAATATAATCATTTATGATATAATCACATATTTAATTTTCATATTTTCGCAACTCTCATCTTATGAATATGATACAAAATATATCACGTTATCTTAAACGATTTTTTCACATTATATCCTCAACGTATGTTACTTAAATCTTTATAAATATAATTATTTCATTATTATATAATCACATATTTAATATTCATATTTCCACAACTCTCATCTTATGAATATGATACAAAATAAATCACGTTATCTTAAACAATTTTTTCACATTATATCCTCAACATATATTACTTAAATCTTTATAAATATAATTATTTCTATTATTATATAATCACATATTTAATTTTTATATTTCCGCAACTTTCATCTTATGAATAATTTTTGGAAGTTGAGTACATGGTGTATGCCTTTGAATATTAATCATATAAGCGTGGATAAATGAAATGAAGATTATGTCACATCAATGTTTTTCAAACAAATGTTTATGTCGGTATACACTTTATTTTATTTTATTACTTTGTTAAAAAGGATCAATATTAATTAGTCCAAATACATTGCAACTTAAATTAAATCATGTGTAATAATAGCTAGTGGATTATATTGTTGGACAAATTACATACCATTATTTTAGCCTAATTTTATGTGTCTTTTTTTGTTTTATTTTCTTGCACTTTTCATTTAAAAAAAAACATGTATCTAATTAGTTGGTCTATATGCTTTTAATTTACTTTTTGTTTACGGTGATAATTATTATTTAGTTTCTTTAATTATCGAGATATAACTTCATTTAGAGTGTCTTTGGAATGAAGAAAGAAAGAAATCACGAAAAAAATATATGATTTTACGTTAACTGATCTTAATTATATTTGTGTTTGGGACATTATCAGGTGAATTAGTGCAAGAGTTTAAGTATATCAATTTGTTAATTAGGTTTACCAAAACAATTTGTTGAATAGAAATTCTAAAGGTAATTAATTAACAACTCCACTTATCGCTTAATTGTCAATTAGTTACAATGTCCTCATCTTAATTATGTTTATTTGAATTTTATAAAGTACTCAAATTTGAGTTACATAAAATTAATTTCAACTTAACACAAAAAATATGCAATGAGAAAATAAGATAATCTGCAATTAAGAATGTGGTTTAAACTTCTATAAAGAATAATCAATTAATTTAATATAAATATTGAATATAAATAAAACTTTTATTTTGCACATATATATTAATTTAATCATCACTATGGATGAAAAAATATATATATATATTGATGTTTACTAGATTTTTATTTTTTATTTTTTAAAAAGAACATATGATTGGCACCAAATAAGAAATCCAAGAAGACCATATAAAACAATAAATTTATTATGGGCAGATAAACTAAACTAGATAAAAAAAATATGTCACTTGTAACATCTAAAAAATTGTGTCTAATTAATTATAGTAAATTCTATGATTGACCTAATCTTAATTTTTAATCAATATTCTTTTATTCTTAATATTCCTATCCACTCTGGCTCACTTTTGCATGTGACAAATGTACCAAAAAGAGCAAATAGCATGTGATAAGAGAGATATTTGGATATTATATTATTATTATTATTTTTTCACAATTAAGACAAAGTTAATGAATTGTTCCCTACTCATGTGAAGTCTCATGGTTGACACATTATTTTGTTTTTCAAGATTCTTTATTTTGTTTACTATAAATATATATATATATATTATATATATATATATATATATATATATATATATATATCGTAGTGTACTGAATGAGATTGCTATTTTTTTAATTAGAGAAATTTAGTTTAAATTTGAATATAAAGAGATTCTTGGTAAGGAATACTTTTCTCGAATGAAGCCTTACGTTGTGTAAATTCGAAATAATTAAGCTTTAATATGAATATATGATATCGGAGGAAAATAAAGAAAAGTACCAAGGTGATATTATCATAGAACATGGTGATTGGCTTTTTATCTTCTTCTTTTTTTCCCCACCACTCATTCATTTTCCATTTTTTATTGTTTTTTTTGTTTTGAAGACAAAATTAATTTTAGTAAAAGTATTTTGTTAGTTGACAATAGAAGCCTCTTTCTTTTAAATGGTTTTTATTTCAAGATTGAGAAAGTTGAAGTTTTTTTTTTTTTTTCTTTAAGATTTAGTAGTAGCCTTAATTTTTTTTTAATGAAGTATTCTTTAGTAGCCTTAATTAATAACAAATTATATATGAAGTGGGGAAAAAATACTGAAACGATATATTTAGTGTAATGAAGTCTAAGAAGAATAAGATGTACATCTCTTATCCTTGTCTTTATGGGATCGAGAGGCTATTTTCGAGTGATTCTTGACAATCCTTTTTTTTTCTATAGGACTTAAAATTGATAATTGAGTTCGACGAAGTCAAATTATGAAAAGGAAAGAAAGATCCCTAAACATATTCAATAATCGTAGACGATTTGAAAAGAAGAACAGAAAGACTTCAATTCTAACAAGCTTTTTAAAAAGAGGCGCATAAGACATCTTCACTCATTACATGGAATCAAAAAAATGAAGAACATTATAAGACGTATCTCTCTGCATATTCAAAACACGAGTAAGCAAATCAGATGCTATAGGTACATTCCCAACAAGAAAAAGATGTGTTTATCAGTTTCGATAAAAAAAATGTTACCCTTAAACCAACTTCTTATTAGGAAGATAAATATCTATAAGGTATGTGCACTATTTGAACTCAATTATTGTATAACCTAAAGTATAAATATGTGAGATTTGATCGATCGTGAACAATACATGTCATGAGTTTAAATCGTAACAAATATAGTCCAGCAAGTGAAGTTAAAAGGTTAAAAAAAAAAAGTAAGCCCAATATCTTCCACAACTTATTTTAAATCCAAAATTATCTGTAAAGTTGATTGTCTAGTTCTACTTTTATGATATATTCATATCTACTATTAAAAATTTGAACTTTGATTGATAAAAAGATACTCACCCACCAACAAAAAAGAGAGGCCTTTGTCATTAAAAGACACAACAAAAAATGCAAAAAGATTCATTCAATTTATAAAAGTAAAATTAATTAACAATCATTCTTCTCCAATATATAACTAGGCATGTTTAAACATCATCAATTAACCATTATTACTCATATTTGTTTAATACCATTCCAAATAATACCTTTTGATATATATTCCACAACAAATAATACATCATCGTTCTCTACTCACTTTATTGTATCTAAACGATACGTGTTAAATTTTGTGACCAATCAAACACCGCGGGGAAGAAGGAAGTACAAAGAGGAAACTTCCACACACTAAATTAATGACAAAAATGAGATTGGACCACATGACAATAAGAACAAATATAATGCATTACAGATAAAGAAAAGAATTGCCACAAAAAAAAAAAATGTTCCATTTGCTGTCAAGTTCAGCAATGTCATTTCTAGGGGCAAGTTTAATTGCCAGCAAGGTGAAGGGGACAAAAGATAAGAAAGTTGTTGGAGTATAGGGCAATAATGCTTAAATGAAATAAAGACATTAGACACAAGGACTATACTTACAATCACTGATAATTTCACTAATAATATCTAAGAGGCAAGAGGGTAAAAAGAAGAAAAAAATGGGGAAAGGGGTGAGGAGGAAACATATATATTTTATATATATATAGATAGATATATAGATATAGAGAGAGGGGATATATATATATATAAAGATCAAAGAGCACAAGTTGGAGGATTCACAAAGGATTGTGATATATAGATAGCTCAGGCGAAGTCGGCTGGGAATCCGCCTAGGGTGCCTATTCCATTGACAAGTTTCGGCCTCCACTCAGTCCGTCCCTTAACAACCTCTCCGCCATTTTCAAGTCGAAGGACGTGTTGACACTCGACATTGCCAAAGTCGGTGAAGTCACCGACTTCCTTGTCGAGTACAGAGGTAAGAGACTGAAGCACACTGTCTTTTCTGCACTCCCTGCGGTACTCCAGAGTCATGGCAGCAAGCTCACAACCCTCTAGTATTTGCATGGGTGCACTCTGCAGCCAAAGACGTGTTCCGAAATTACATGATGTTATCAAGATTTTGAAGCACTTCAAGAGAATGTTTCTTTATTACTACTATTGTGACAAATAATTTATGCTTTATGCTAACGGCAAGGAGAATGAGCACTGAAGGCCAGTAAAGTTGAAAATCAATGACCATCGATTTTTCAGTACAATGCATGTCACAATGCTCACTTGAGTTCTTTAAGCTTTCCTATTTAAGGTTGATATAAAGATTTCATGCTCATACACCACAACAACAATAACTACTACCCCTTTATAGGGACAACAAGATCCCCTGGGGTGAAACTAATTATTGTTAGATAAAAAATAAAAGAAATAGCGAGACATTGTACTTATCAGCCGCTAGAAGACAGTAATAAGTTTATTACTGTGCTCAATTACATGGAACACTTTTCACACTAACTGGTTGCACTATACAACAACATACAGAGAGAGTGAGGTTTGGGGAGGGTAGAGTGTACGCAGATCTTACCCCTACCTCGTGTAGGCAGAGAGGCGGTTTCCGAAAGATCCTCGGTTCAAGTGAAGCTAATCAAAGTATTAATAAAGAGGGAAAACAGCAGAGAAGAAAACATGGCAACTAATAGAAAAGCAGTACAGAGCATACAAGCAAGGAGCAGTAACATCAACAAATACGCGTTTCAGACTTAATGGACTATGCAGATGGCTCCTAACAGATATACACATCAATGGATGTGTTTCAGCTCTATCTGAAACCTTAGGATATCCAATACCACTACAAATCCAACAAATACAGAAGTTGGTTGGGTTAGTGTGTGTGCATACACACGACCTTTTAATTTTCCTTTTCTTTCTGCATTGTCCTGTCCACATAATTTCAGAACACAATGAAACCTTAACTCATCTATTATGCAGCATACCCTAATTATAAACCATAATACATTACAAGCAATAACAGTAAAGAAAATTTTATTTTAGAAAGGAGGAGGAAACAGTTGAGGTTTTACCTCAAGAATCCAGCCAATGTACTTGACATTATTAACATGCTGGTTGACATCTAAATCACTCCATCTTGGCTGTAAATTTCAACAAATCAGAATATAATAAAAATGATGTCCTTAGGTGCGACAAAGTCGCCATTGATGAAACTTACAGTTAAACCAGTTCGAGTGTAGTCTGCTGTTGTCTCGTCAAGTTTTGGCAGCTTCCTGCTGTCATCATCAATAACAGGAGGTGAGTCAACAAAATAACCTTCAATTTCAGCCCGAGCCTCATCTGGTATTTTAGATAATCTCCTCGTCTCCTTATTCATCATCACCCATTGGCTGCAAGCAAATGGAAATATAAAGACATCACAGTTACGAACCAATGAATATATCATCAAGCGCTTCATGTTTGGCTACCAAAGATACAACAGAAAAGAACAGGAGCTACGACATAGTCCTAAAACAACCAAATCCAACGATAAGGTTGCAAACTTATAGATACAAAGCCTAAGTAGGAATGATAAGATCAATTTACATTGAAGATAACTGATCATTGTGCCAAAATTAACCAAACTGAAGTAGATTAAACAATAATGCTCCTACCTGGAAGCTCTCATCAATATATCCCCAGTATTACTATCGCGGAGGAGCCAATCTCTGCGCATACCATTTTTCCCCGATGCAGCTACCCAAGTGTCTACTTGAACAACATCACCCCTGTGAAAAGAAAAAGAAATCAGTCAAAGGATCTTCATCTCCCATGTCAAAGAAACTGTGCATGTAGCATTACAAAGATTAATAGGGAGATCAGTAGGAAAAAATAAAAAATAATCCCCAAAACATCCGAAATGGCTTCAAATCTTCAACTATACAACAAATGTAAGAAAACCTCATATTCTATGAATAGTCCACAACTGTAATTCACAACAGGGAATTTAAATACTTAGCAGCCAGATGGCATATGAGCAAAAGTGCAAAATAATCAACAACAGTGTGTTACTTGGCACCTAAAGAGCTTGAGAGATTTCTGATTATGTAAAACAAACTTTTCCCATTTAAATTGATCATGTTCCTAAAGACTTCACAGATATTAACACAAGGGAATCAAATTAAATTCGATTTAACCCAAGTGATTTCCATATCACACAAGAGGAAAACGCTATAAGAACACTTTAATAGCCTGTTTGCCCAAGTTTTGGAAGGCCAAAAGTGCTTCTTCTTTTTTCCAGAAGCACTCTTCAAAATAAGCTGATTTTAGAAGTTTGGTCAAACAGGCTATAGGACTACATAAGAATAGAAAACTGACTTGAGGTTAAGCACATTACACCAATGTGTGTTCAAAGAAATTTTTATTAAACATAATTAACAAATTCTGGAGTATTGACACTCAATCTTGAATTGCCGAAAACGTTGATCAACAAAGATTGTTCAAAAAACTGGTGAATTCTATCTGATACGACATATGAGAGACGTAATCTCATCCATGTACATGTAGAAACTTACCAAGTAGGATAACGGTCCACCACAACCTGCATTTTCGTAACGACCCAGATCAAATTTCTCTTGGACATCTCTGGAGTTGATCCAAACCCACCATGCATGAGTCCAGCACTCTTGACATGGTTAAGAGCAGTTTCCTGCAGAACAAACTCAAGCTCGTGAAATTATCAAAACAAGATGCGTCCACAACTTAAAGTCAATAATTCTTTACAAATGGAAATGAAAACCTAGAATACCTGTAAATGATTCATCATTGTTTCTATAGACGCAGTCCTATCAGCCCCTATTTCATAGGACCTGATGCTGAAATTTTGACGGAAAACAAAGCCATCCTGCACAATTTTTCCTAAGCCGAATGGATCAGCGAGCATATCAGGACGCTTAGGCTTCCAATCAAGCATCATCCATTGCTTCTCAGCAGCTAAAAAAATTGTAGTGATGGCAGCGAGGAGCATGCTCCAATCAGGTAACTGGTTGATAAAAGTCCTTGGGTGATGTGAAGAAATCACCTCATCATCGTTCTTGAAGCCATCCATAACGCCTACCTTTGTTCCATTCACCTTAGGTGGTGCTTGTGCATTGGCCTTAGCTTGTAGGCTCCCAAAAGAAGGCTTCTTAACATTAAGCCCCCGTGTATCTATACTTCCAGGAAGACTTCCTCCTAAATTTCCAGACGATTTTGCTCCAGACTCAGGAGGTTGATTAGCAGCAGGGAAGAATGCACATGTAGCAGCAGTGGCCATCATGAACAAACTCTCGTATATTAGCAAGTCAATCTCCCTTCGTTCAAATTATATTGTAAATGGATTACGAACGAACACCAAAACCGATCAAAGACTGACACCTTTCTTCCTGCAACATCACGCAAGTAAAACATCACTTAACAACAACAAGAACAAGTTAACAACAACATCAAACCCACTGTAATCTCATAAGCAGGGTTTGGGGAGCGTACAGTGTACACAGACCTTACCCCTACCTCGAGGCTGTTTCCAGATAACATAATCACTATTATATAGCTATAAAATTCAAGAATCTAAAGTTTCTTCATGTAACTACTGATAATAAAAAGCTTGAATATTTACAATAGTTCTAAAGAAATGAACTTTTTTTGCAGCCAAACAAAAACAACAGGCTTTCATAATCATGCACCATAACCCCAAATCACTAACACAGTTTCAGATAACAACTAAAAATCTCACCCAATATCATCATAAAACTAATTAAACATCATCACCACCTCAACATATTAAAACCACTCATCTTTTCACCATCCCCAGCCAACCAAACCAGCACCACAATAAATTTCAAAAAAAATATCTTAATCCAATACATAATAACACCAAAAAGCTTGCATCTTTCCACACAAATCTTCATATTACAATTATTATCATAAATTTCTAAGCATATAAAGCTGAAATGAACAAACTAATTTCCAAATTAAACCATTTTAAACAATTTGTCAATAACAAAATCCCTCAAAAACAAACATAAAACCCTCTACAACACCCAAACAAAACAAAATTCAATCATAAATTACAATAAAAACAACAGATCTGAGCCTCAAACATTTCAAAAAAAACTCTAATCCTCCACATTCCACTCAAATTACAAACATTTTCCCATTACATTATACCAAGCAAAATTCAACCAGATCAAACATAAATATTCAAAAAAAAATTCAAAAAAAAAAATACTAACCTTTTTGAGCTTGTTAAAACTGTATAACAGTTGTAAAAAAAATAATAAAAAAAAGACTACAAATTTGATCAGCAAACCCGATCAAAATATATAAGATTTTCAAAACAAATTCTAGGGTTTGTGATCTTTGTAAGTGGTCCTTTTTTCTCTGTTAAAAATTGTTTTTAGAGCTCAAGAGAGAAAAAAAAAATTAATTTTAATTTTGATAAAAAAAAAACACAAAAAAAAAAATTGAAAATTTGAGAGAGAAATAAGGGAATCTGGGTGGTAAGGATACACTGTTTTAGTAACCCATTTTTATAAACTATCCACCTGGCTTCCTCATGCCTCGCGTTTCACTTCATTACTTTACCCTTACTTTTTCTCTTATTTACCTAAATGCCATTTCCCTTTTTTTTTTTTTAAACGTTCTGTTATCGGATATTACGACCTTTATTTTAATTTGTTTGGTTTGGTTTAGATCGTGTTTTCATACCTTTAGCGCTCTATAAACCGCGGCCTATTAAGGCTATGAATGTGTTGTCGATAGAAGGAACAATGTACATCTAAAGCAGATCGATTGGTCCATTCTATAAAAGCGAGAATTACTTAAATTAAACAAATAGATTAGACTACGGCAAAAATGCATTGAATGTTGAGTGTTAATACTGAAGTGTTACTGAAAAAGATAAAGATATTCTTTGTTTAGATGAATTTGAAAAAAGTAAAACAATCAAGTTAAAACGGAGAAAGTATGTATTTATATTTGGTTAATATGTCAAACGGTATGTATTCAACAAACATAAGTCTAAAATTAATTAAAATTCATATTGATATCTGAAAGATAGTTACATAGTTTGATTGTCTAAATATAATACCTACATAATTCTTTTAATTAATTTTGTATAATAGTACTTTATTTTTTTCATCTTTTTCCTTTTTATTATTTAAAAATTCACTAAAATTCATATTGATGAAAGATCGTTACATAGTTTGATTGTCTAAATATAATACCTACATAATTCTTTTAATTAATTTTGTATAATAGTACTTTATTTTTTTCATCTTTTCTTTTTTCTTTTTTATTTAAAAATTCACTAAAAGTGATATAGAAAATATAATAATTTTTTAAAAAATCAAAGAAATTAGCACAAAGAGAATATTCATTTTTCAAAAATAATGCAAGATAGTGGGCATATAATATATATATCATTAATTTTTCAAAAACTTATATATTACTCTTACGCTGCTAGGTTGTCCTTTACTTTATTTCCTTTCTTAAATCTTTATGGATTATAATTATTATTATTATCTTCTTTTTCATAATTCATTTTTTTAATAATATAATTAACTTAACGCGTGGTTATGTATTCTATATTTGAAAATATTCAGTGTGGCATCATTTAATTTCAATTTAAAGCATACTTAATTAGTTGAAGAATTTTGTTACAGCTAATAGCCTAATACTATTGTTATTTATAAAGGATATATTTTATATAAATACATCAAAGATCATTTAAGAAAAAGACATAATTGACTTATGAATATTTTTTAATAAAAAAATATTATGTGTGGATATTAACGAGTTTATGACAGCCATCAGTTAATTTATATTTAGGTTTTAATTGCCTAATAATAAATACTTTATTGTGAAAATATTTTCCTAAATTAATTATTTTATTAATACTATGATTTTAGGCCAAAAAAATGTTTTATGGTTCGAACTATATTACATTGGTTTCATTTTATTTTATGAAATAATCGATTATACTTGGGTTGTTGTCTTTTCTTTCTTTTAATTTATCTTTTATGTATTATCTAATTATTTTATTTTATTTTTTATCCTACGCTTTTATAGTTGATATATTTTGTATATTACTTTTTGTTATAGATTTATCTTTTTGTTATATTTCTCAAAACTATATAATACAAATAAAGTGTTATTCTTAAATGTATTTGTGGGAGGAGGTAATTGAATAATTATCATCTTCTCATATATTGTTCTTCCAAACTGTTGCCTAATTTTTTTTGTCGTTTTAACGAATTTGAAAAATATATTTCTCAAAACTAGATAATACAAATAAAGTGTTATTCTTAAATGTGTTTGTGGGAGGGGGTAATCGAATAATTAGCATCTTCTCATATATTGTTCTTCCAAACTTTTGCCTAATTTTTTATCGTTTTAACGAAAGTGAAAGGTAGATTTCTCAAAACTGGATAATATAAACAAAGTGTTATTCTTAAAACGTGTTTGTGGGAGGGGGTAATTGAATAATTAGCCTCTTCTCATATATTGTTCTTCCAAACTTTGCCTAATTTTTTTATCGTTTTAACGAAATTGGAAGATATATTTCTCAAAACTAGATAATATAAACTAAGTGTTATTCTTAAAACGTGTTTCTGGGAGGGGGTAATTTAATAATTAGCATCTTCTCATATATTGTTCTTCCAAACTTTTGCCTAATTTTTCGTAGTTATAATAAATTTGAGAACTTGTGATTTAGTTAGAGTTGACAAAATTAATTTATGAAATTATGGCACGTTTAATTTGTTTAAATTTGAGCGGATTGTAGATTCGTTTATTTATTAACTTAGCTCATCAAAAATTGAATTAAATATAGTCCAATTTGACCTACGAGAAATCTTATCAATCTAGAAAATATAGTTTTAAAATTTTGATATGCTATATATATAGTCATAATAAAGAAAAATAATATTTTTATTAACACTAAAAGCTATTTTAATAGTCAAAACTTAAAAATTATATTGGTTGAATTATAAATCACATTCTAACCAGACTCATTTTTAATATATCATTTTTAATATTAATTGTGAAAAAACACCTTAAGCAACAACATATTAATAATTTCGAAGGGCTCTTTTGGAAAATTTTAGATTCCAAATAAATTTTCAAATGCCTTAATAATAATTTAAAAGAAGAAAATGTGAGTGAATCTTTTACTTCCATTAATAATAATACCCAATTACGAACGTGAGAATATTTTATTTAACTTTTTACTTTATTTAAAAAGCAGAGTTTTCTAAATTCTCAAATACAATTTGAAATTTGAAGAGAAAAAACACCTAAACCCTCTTTCACCTTTAATTTTTTTTTTAAAAAAAATTATATTCTAAAATTTTATTTTTATAAAATAATAGGAAACTTACGTAAATATACTATAATAAAAAAATATTTATCATTAATAGCAATAACATTTTTTTCACTTGATCACTTTTAATTCATTTATAATATAAGTTTAATACATATTACAAAGAACAATTTATTATTCACATGTAATACAAATTTTAATGATTGATAATATATTTATCACACATTTTAATACACTTATAGTACAATGTGATAATTTTTTACCAAACAAACATAATATATTTAAAAACAATTATAATTCATATATATTACATACATAATACATATTACAGATTTATCACAGTATTGCTATAAATGGTAATAAACAAAAAAATATCACTAAAATCAGTAATTATTTTTTAATATATATTAATTCATGTATTTTTTCCTAAAATAATCCTATTTAAATCATATTGTAATCTTTAATATTTATTACAAGAAATTATAATCATACATAAATTTAAATTTACATTCTCAATCTTTTTAAAAAGATATAATTTATTTTCACCATCAAACGTTGACTAATCTTTTTTAGGATAAAGTTTCTTCTAGAATTATATCACCTCTTCAATATTAATTATTATGGTTGAACCATATGCTTAACTTTGCTACCTAAAATGGTCTTACATATCTTTTCCTTTTAGTCATCCATGTGTAATCTTAATTTTTTTCAACTTTATGTCATGGCATAACGTGTTGGCCATATATTTTTTTTTCAGTTCGATGTTTATATCAGTATTTTAATAAAATTTAATTTGTATATTATAAAATATTTGAAAATATTTTTTTTTTCATACGTAAAATTTAAATTTAAAATCTCTTAGATCATATTTATATTATGATTTCATAGTTGATTTAAGTTTTATATATTTAATAAATGACCATTGTTTATTATGACTTGTAACATATCATTTATTAAATAATATCATCTATATTACTTTTTTATTGATCTAATCGGATAAAAAATATGATTTATAACATATCGTTTAAATTATTTTTAATTGATCTGATCAAATAAATAAATATGCTATTAGTTAAATCTTTTTATAACAAATAAACTCATGCAATAATGCCTTATTAATAATTATGAAACGATCAAATTTTTATTGAAGAAGATAATATATTCTTTTTATATCTATTTTTTGTTTACCTATAACGAGAACAACCAATCATCTTATAACAGTACATTCGTTATAAAATTATTTTTATGTAATAATTTTTTTTATAAAATAATGATGAGACATTTTTATAGAAATAGAATCTTTAAGATTCTCAATAGTAAAAAGGAATTTTGACCAACTATTTTAAAACATTATTTATGACAGAATATTATCGATAAGAATATACATTTTCTTTATTAAAATAATTCACTTCCTCATGCAAAATGTGATTAAGCTTACAATTACTATATCAATAACAATTATAATGAGAAAGTAGATCTCATGTATCTTTTTTCACCTATAACAATAAATTATTATTTAAATATCAAATATGATTATTATTATTATTATATGTATATATCAAATAGTATTTGTCAGATTTACATTACGTATGGCCTAACGTAATATAAATAATATTAATTTAACATAAGAGTATAGTTCACATTTGATAGATTGTTGGCAACTAAACAAAATTCATATTGACCTGTGATTTGGTGTTTCATATGGCAACACACATTTTGCTAAGTTACCTAATTTGTTTCAATTTATGATTTTATGTCATGATATTTGATCGCTACTAAAAATAAATATTATTATTAATTAATTTAAAAAATTATGTTATAAAATATAATTTTCTCATCGAATCAATTCACTAGAAAGACATATTGTGAAAAATAGATTCTCGCTGAAATACTGAAAGTTTTCTATATTTTGTGTGAAAATATTAGTTTATATATATTTTTTATCATCTATCTAATCAAAATATTTGTAAAAATATCTTCTTAACATATTTTAGTGATTATTTAGTAGTGGATTCGACACACTAATTTATTTATTTTTAAATCAAAGTCAGTTATAGAGAAATGTATGTCTTACTTTCCTTTTTAGTCGATTTAAAATATTTTTTCCATATAACATACTTAACACTATAAGATAAAAAAATTGATACATTCGACATATTTAATTTAAGCTCACAAGATTCAAAAATATTTTCCACTTTCTTAAATTTTATATCAAATTAAAATCAATCAAATAAATTAAATCAAAAAAATATTAATAATAAAACGAGAAGTATAAAATCAAATCTACTACGAAATATGTATAGGTTTTTTCTGGATCGACTAAAAAATGTATCAAATAAATTGGAGATACAAGAATTATTTATTCTCATTTTGTGATAATTATTTTCCAACAATAAAATTGATATTCGCAATGGCAAGATCGTTATTTGTAAATTGAGTAGTGGTAAAATAGTACTTTGAAGAAAAACATAAGTAATAGTAATAATCGTTAACTGGAAGGGTCAAAATTGTACATTCCTTTCTATTTTTCTTGGAACTTTCCCAGGGTCAAAATTGTACAATATGGCGTTTTGCTACTTTAAAATTCAAAACGTCTTGAAACACTTTATGTTATTTATTTTTCCAATCAATTAATAAAATTTTTTGTCCGATATTAGATATTTATATTGAAATCAGGGGCGGAGCTACCTTGGTATAACCAGGTTCATCTCAACCCCTTTCGACGAAAAATTATACTATTTATACATGATTAAAATAATATTTTATGTATATATAGTAGATGTTGAAATTCCTTCGGCTCTCCTTGTGTCTATTTCTACGAATTATGATCCCCCTTATTGAAAATTTCGAGTCTATCATTGATTGAAATGTCAATTAATTTAAATTCACGTCTTGAATAAAAAAATCTTATTTGTCGATATTTCATAGAGAAATGAGAGTGGTGAATGCTTTAAATCTTAAATTGTTCTTTTAGTTACTCATTTGGTTCACTTTTACTTGTCATATTTCGATATTTCGGATTCAGATTGTATAAATTTTGATCGATATCGTATTTTTAATCAGACTGATATAAAAATGATTGCAATAGTTAATATCTTTTTTTATAGCTTTTAAATATTCAAATGTAAGATTTAAAACAATAAATAAATTTAATTCAATTTTATTCTAAAAATCAAATCACATTGACTCTGGTAAAATAAAATCCAACAAATAAGAAGTACATATTTTATTTTATTTTTGAAATGAGTAGAGTTTTTGGACGGATTTGTAATATTCCTAAGTGAATATAATAATATTGGGAATAAACTAAAGTCTAGAAATGTTTTTATATCACATGTCCACACCCACATATAATAATATATATAATTCTTTTTCAGAATTGCGATAAAATGAATAAAAAATATTTTAATAAAATATTTTAAATTAAATTTTAAAAATTAAAAATAAAAACTGTGGTAAACAAAGAGTTATTCTCTTTTATATTTCTCTTTTATATGACTAGCATGATATGATATATAATTAAATTCATCTGAACTCTAAAATGAATAGTAAATATTAAATGTCGAATGAAAAAAAATTTAATCCTTAATTACAGACGGTGAGTTCTAATTTGAAAAATAAAAATATAATATGTTTTTCTTTATACTTCGATAAAAAAAGTAATTTCTAACTAATCGAACTAAAAATATATTTTTTCAAAAAATATTTATATTACGCCGAAAACACTCTTATCTCTCTTTTTAATTTTTTTTTTGGTCCCCATTTTCCTTGTTATCTGGAAGAAACAACTACTAATGGAAGTATCCACATACTTCCATTATTCTCTCTAAATATATATATAATCTAATCCAAAATTCAATAATTTGAATGATTTTTTAAAAAAATATTAATTAGTTAGGTTGGCACTTGGCATCATGTCATGTTATATTATATATAATATATACTTCTAATAAAAAGTTAGACCCCTATACACTTTTTTATTTTTGGCAAATTTAGTGCATTCTTCCACATCATGGCTACCAATAAAAAATAATAATTAATTAATCATTCATTAATCTATTCATTTATTCGTGTTTTCCTAGGTTTTTTTTTCGATAAAATTCAGTGACAGAACTAGAAATTTATATGAAAAAATTAAATGAAATTTGTGTATGAACTAAAAGGTAATAAATAATAAGAATTTACGTATCGTTTTATTTAACGACAAATTTCAAATTTTATTAGCTACAAATTAACAACAAACAAAGGAGGCTAAATGGTTAGGTATTTATTAATCATCATGATGAATGAAGATAATTAGTAGGTTTATAGAGCTCTTAATAATAGTCTATTCAAAATAGTTGTAAAGTATTAGCTAGAGAAAAGGACTAAAATCTAAAAACTATTTTTTCTTTTTAGCATTTAATTCTATCCCAAATTTTATGTGATAAGAAATCATTTGACAAATAATTACAACCAACTTAGCAAGCTTCTCATTAATATTATCTCTTTTTGTCATTTTTCAAATTTCAACCAACTAAAAAAAATAAAATTGTTTAGTCGGCAAGTTACTTAATAAATTATATACGATGACAGATTCAAGATATAAATTATGTATTTCGTGTTAAAAAGATTAATAATATCAAAATATATTTTAATGATAATCATCATTTATGTAAATAAAATTTGTGTTTATATGACAATTTTTTTCTAAATATATTTTAAATAAATTGTTATCTCTATACTTAAAAATGTTATGAATTGAAATTCTCATATAATCAAACAAATGTTTATACTCCTCCGTCCGAAATCGCTTGTCATAGTTTCTATTTTTAGAGTCAAATTATAAAAATTTTAATCAACATTTTAAGATGTAATTTTTCATCATATTAATATGTTAAAGATTGTAATTTTTTTATAGTACTTTTTATATAGTTTTAGAATATCTTTTTTTTTTTAAATATCAAATTAATATAATCTAATTTGACTTTGAAAATTAGTCAAATTAACTTTCGGAAAACACAACATGAAAAATAATTCCGAACGAGGGGAATAACTTGTTTAAAATCATAAGTTTTAAATGTTTTTATTTTCTTAAATTTGATACACAATTAGACGATAACATGTAAAATTTAAGAAAAGGAATAATAATAGGCAATATCATATGTATAATTTTTTTTTAATAATTTTGACAATAAAATAAATCATTTATTATGACAAATAAACTAAACATGATGGTGTATAGCACCGATAATTAGTAAGATGTATATAACTTTACAATTTGTTATACAAAAGGTAAGTAGGAGTTTGTTGAACTACTATACAATTTTTTTTTTTAAAAAAAAACTTTATATTATAATTCCTAGTTCTTACTTGACTTTAATTATTCGGTGCAACGTGGTGCACTAATTATTTTGCCAGCAGAATTGCAAAATTGACCTTATTTTTTCTTCACTCAAATCAAATTGATAGGGATAGGAAACAGAAATAATATTCAAATATATTTTTATATAATAATATGATAGGGTGATTGAGTTGATTGATCACGAAATTTCCTAAATAAGAACAAATTGGAGAGATTTCTCTAGGTTCAATGTCTTCTAGATGAGTTTTAGGTCGATCTCATCGTTTGAGACTTGCTTAATACAATTTATCTTTTCTATGTGATTTACATGCTATTATACTAGAATGAGATTTAGCACATCCATATTTAAGTAAATTTTCTTTCGTCGTATAAAATATCTATTTAAAAAGTGTCATTTTCTATGTATATTTTTTTGGAGGGAGTGGGGTGGGGGGGTCCTATTAGCAACATATTTAAAATTTTGTGGACTGTTCCTACAAGTTGAATTCTCTAGTAATTGACTAATTTGGTCGTTTTGTGGTGTGTGCAATATTGGTCCACAAACTAATTAGGGTTTTGAATTTTGATTTTTAAAATTTTTAAAATTCTTTTTTTGACAAAACGAAGTTTACAATTTATGGGCCTTCTCCTCAACGTGATATTGTTCTATTAGATTTTTGTTTATTGTGAAAAAAATAAATAGGATAAAGCATAAGTACCCTCTCAATCTATGTTCGAAATCTCAGAGACATATTTATACTATATTAAGGTCTTATCACACTCCTGAACTTATTTTATTAATAGTTTTTTATCCCTTTTCGATTTATGTGACACTATCTTGGGGCCCAATGCTGGTTGACCTTTTTTTTTCTCAAGCTAGTGCCACGTAGATAAAAAAAGGATAGAAAATTACTTATAAAATAAATTTAGGAGGGTAATAGGACCTTAGTTTAGTATAAGTGTGTCTCTGAAATTTCAAACATAGGTTAAGGAAGTACTTGCACATTTTTCTAAAAAAATTATAATACTACATTCGATAAACGTCTTGAAGTCTGTTGATTTTATTTTTCAAATAATATTTTTTAGTTTTTGGAACATTGATAAAAAAAGAAAATTTAATCCAAGGAATAAAATCGGAATGAAAAAAGAAAAGAAAGGGAAATGTTTCCAAACTTTTCTTCTTCAAGCATTTGACGTATGGAATGACCTTTGTTTTTCTTTCAAACGTACGGTGGATGAAATAATATTATTTATTAGTATGATTAATTTAAATTTACACGATAAGAAAAATTATATGAAAAATTTATTATTTTATATTAAAAAGAAGTTTCATGACTCAAACTCGCGACATTCTATCCTTCATTTTTGTTTAAAGAAAATTATTGCACAACTTTTTCATTTCTCTTTTTTCTTAACATTAGCTTTTGTTGAATGTCTAAAGAAACTCTCGTAACTAATATTAGATATATAATACTTTAATGATGTGAGATAATTTTGAAAAATATATTTAAAAGATTTGTCCAAAAATATATATAATATCACTCATCAAAGATATTTTTTTAACTGATTTAGCTCAACAACCAATATCAAAACAAATATTTTGATAAAATAAATGTGAAAATAGATCGAATAATGGCATGAAACTCGATTTACTACCTTCCAAAAATAGCTTGGAAATGCATGTGCACAACAAAAAAACTCAAGGCTTTGTCTTTGTGAACATATATATTTTTTTCAATTATAACATACAATAAATTTCAAAGTTTGACACGTATGTGGTTCATGGTAATGAGTTATGTGAAGTTTAGCAATGAATCATGTGAAAATTAATTTGATCTGAGATTGTTAAGTATATAAATAAAGTCTCATATTAATAACTGAAAAATACTATTAATAATACGAGACGTACTTTTGAGAAACGATATCTATGCTTAGTCTAAAATGAATAGTATAATAGCATGTGGAGAATTGAAGTAGAAGTGTCATTTAGAGTTTTTGTAGAACACACTAAACATTTTCATGAAATAGTTTCACAAGTAATTGACTAAAACTTAGATAATTGAAGGTTACTTGTGGTCTTTATTTAGTGAAGTGGTTTATTATTTCTCTTTTACCTTCAATTTAGTCAAAACATAATGATTTTCTAACAAATATTTTTATTTAAAAGATTTTTTTATACACTCTTTGATTATGATTATGACAAAAAATCCGTCTATCTTTTTGTAGCCAAAATTAATAGTGGAAAAATGACGATTTTCTAATAAAATACGAGTCACTCATTCAATGTCTTACAATATAGATAACTTATAAGAAAACACATCATGAATATAGAAAAAAGTACAAACCAAATTAAAATTAATCTTGATAATGATATAAATTTAAGTGTTTAAGCTATTATTTGATCATAGCCTCAAAAACTAGTTCAACAAGAAAGATCAACAATAAAATTGTTGAATAAAGTGGTTACATATACAAATCTATTGATATTCTAGCTTCAAGTGCACATTTGATTTGGCCTAACTATCAAATAATTCATGGTTTGATGTGAAAGATGCTCTAGATAGTAGGTTTTATTGAATTCAATATTTTATATCTAAAATTTGAATAGTTAAATTTAAATTTTAAAGATTAGTATATATGTATATGAAAATATCCTCAAAAGAATAATAAATATTACATCTGAACCTATAATTTTAAAATGCATAACGAGTTCAATGTTAAGAACATTAACTGTCTATTCATAAAGTTAAATCATGAATGTATCGCTAATATAAATTGATTAAAGCATAACATTAGTTAATATGAGCAATTTATACATCTACTGGTACTTAATTATGATATATATCGCGAACGATTGTGGTAAGATGAATACAATACTTTTGCTCTTAACAAAAATTTCATATTCTAACCACCCAAAAACGGAAACAAACCTTATAAGAAACGTTTTCTCCTTTCAATGAGCCTACGCAATAAATTCAAAATAATTAGAACTTCAAAACTAGTACAAAATTAAAAAATATGTAAGTGGAAACAATTACTTATAAATATTTGGGAGGGACTCAAATAAATCGAAACACATAATTTTAATACCAATAATGGAATAAAGTACAACTATAATATTGAATTAGGCATTGAAAAATAATGTCTTATAATAAAAATAATTGTTCATGTGTGTGGCTTAAATGTTTTGGTCATTTTGGAGAAACTAAAGCATTAAAAACCACATGACTTAAATCATATACATCATGAATATCCACATCAAAAATAAATTTTTTAAAAATGACTTGTTGCCCATATATTCGGTGGCAATTTTTTTTATGTGTATATTCGTCTTAATAAATATATATGATTTTAATTAATAATATACACATATTTTGATTAATTAATAATAAGGTAAGTCCGAAGTATTTCATATTTTTTATGAACATACATGAATGAAAGTAATAGTTATAAATGGTCGTTAATTTTCGAAAAAAAGGATAAATTATAGAGGCATGATCATTACGCTTCAACCGGCTTAGTATTAACATGTTAATACTCATGGTTCAACTATCAAATATTTTTCCTTTTTAAAGAGAAACATTTAATATCTTTTTTACTTTTAATTGTAATAATTTGTGAAAAAATTTAGTTTTTACAAAATTCACTATGAATAGAACAGAACAAGGCCCAAAAACTTGATAATGAAGCCCAGCCCATATGTACTATTGGGCTTATTTGATGGATAATAAATATCAATGGGCTTTGAAAGTTGTATTAGGGCCCAAATGTGTTTTTAGAATCTCTATTTATAGAAATAGCCATAATTTATAAAGGTTTTAAAGTTTAGCCATTCCAAAAAACGTTAGATATGCTAGCTCAAAGTTAACTTTTTCGAACAATCTCGAAATTGACATTAGATTTTAACGATTACGACTATTCACAATCGTTTGCAATTAACATTTAATTCAGACAAATAACGATTTTATAAAATATGATTTTCGAATTTCAAGTTTCAACTTTTCTTATGATCGTCAATTGAGACCGTTCTGCCACCTTCTTTGCTTTAATTATTAAATAAAATAAAAAACAGATGCATTGTCTGTTCCTAGCACATTGTGTGGGCATCAAATAAAGTATAAATATATAAAACTATAAAATAATAATAATATTAATAATATATTTTGAAAATATTTGAAGATAATATACTAAATAGAAGCATGACAAAATATTTTGAAAAAAATAAATAAACTATTATACATATTTCACTCACCCTCTATATATATATTATAAATAATGTACACAATTGACCACATTACTTTTAATTTATCTCTATTATTAATTATAGTAAATTTTTTTTGATAAATTCCAAAATATTTCTATTTATTATTAAAATATTTAATAAAATTATCATTTTCAATTTTTGTGTATTTCAAGTTAATGCTGAACAAGTAAAATTAGACGGACCGACCGAGAGAAAATATCGAAGAATATACATTTCCATGTTATTTTTTTGATGGATAATTATGTCAAAATGTCATTTCCTAAAAAAAAAAAAGATAATTACATATAATATAAAATAATAATAATAATTTCATACAAATACAAAAAAATTAATAGGAGGAGTCGGTGGAGCAATTATGGGAGCTGACAAAATTTTGCCCTTTTTCGCATAAAAAAGTTAAAAAAATCGAAGCCCTAATTTCAGAGAAATTTTCATACTGACGAACTTTATCGATCATCAAATATAATCGCTGGTAAATTTTACGATTTTTTTCAATTCATTTTTTAAATATTATTTCGATTTATCTGATACCTATATTGATTTTTTTTTTCAAAATTAAACCTTTTTTGAATGGATTAATGGGTTAATTTTAGGATTTTATGTAGTGGGTTTCGTGGAGAATTTGATTGTGGAGCGTTTATTGTTGAATTTTGAGCTGAATTTTGCTTCATGAAGGTATATTTGGGGGGGGGGGGATAGAAAAGAAATGTTAAATGTGTACAAATAGAGTTGAATGGATAGAAGAGGATTTCTATAGAGATTGTTTAACTAGTTTGGGATCAAGGTGTTGTTGCTGTTGTGGGGTTTGTCTAATTTAGATATTGGTTTGAAGATTTAACTTTTATGAATGGATTAATGGGTAAATTTGAGGATTTATCTAGAAAAGATTGCATTTTGAGCTGGATTTGGTTTCTGAAGGTATGTTGGGGGTTTGGATATTTCGGAAATAGAGTAGTTAAATGTGCACAAATAGAGTTGAATGGATATAAGAGGATTTATATAGAGATTGCGTAGCTAGTTTGGGATCAAGACATTGTTGTTGTTGTGGGGTTCTTTTGATTTAGATATTGGTTTCAAGATTAACTTATATGAATGGATTAACGGGTAAATTTGAGGGTTTATCTAGAAAAGATGGCATTTTGAGGCTGAATTTGATTGTTAGAGCGTTTACGTTGAATTTTGAGCTGAAATTTGATTTGTGAAAGTATATTGGGGAGTTTGGGTATTTTGGCAATCGAGTAGTTAAATATGCACCAATAGAGTTGAATGGATATAGTGGATTCATATGGAGATCTCTTAGCTAGTTTGGGATTGTTGAGGTTTTCTTGTTTAGATAGTAGTTTCAAGATTTAATTTTTATGAATGGATTAACGGGTAAATTTGAGGATTTATCTAGAAGAGGATGGTGCTTCGAGGCTGAATTTGCTTGTTTGGTTCTTCATGTTGAATATTGAGCAGAAATTTGATTTGTGAAGCTATGTTGGGGGTTGGGATATATTGGCATATAGTTGATAAATGTACCCAAATAGAGTTGAATGGATATATAGGGTTCATATGGAGATGCTTAACTAGTTTGGGGTTGTGGAGTTATTCTAATTTAGATATTAGTTTCAAGATTTACCTTTATGCATGGATTAATGTTTAAGTTTGAGGATTTACCTAGAAGAAAATGGTGCTTCGTGGCTGAATTTGCTTGTTAGAGCGTTTATGTTATTTTGAGCTGAAATTTGATTTGTGAAGCTATATTGGGGCTTAGAATATTTCACAGTAGTGTTGTTAAATGTACCCAAATGGAGTTGAATGGATATAGAGGATTTATATGGAGATGCTTAACTAGTTTGGGGTCGAGACGTTGTTGTTGTGGAGTTCTTCTAATTTGGATGTCATTAGGAAAAATTCTTGTTAATATTTTTTTTATGACAAGGAAAACCCACAACTGCTACCTGGTGGGTGTGCACAGGGTAAACCCCCCACTCTTGAATTTTTTGTTTGAATCCCACTTATCGTGATTGAATCTTATTTTTTCTACTGAGCGTGCTATAGTTTTGAAGCCGCTGTTATTCCATTTCATTTGTTGGATGACTGCCAGATTTTAATTGTTCTTAGTTCTGATAGCAATTAAGTGTAGCATGATATCATTCAATCCCTAATCGGGTCATATGAATTATCCATGTCCATTCTGCTCTATTAAGGTTCATATCAGTAAATTTCCATAAAAGAGGGATAACTTTCATGTAGTCTGTGATTGGATGTGACTGTTAAGATTTTCTCAAGAATAAATCTTTCCCTTAGTAGATCTTCAAATAAGTAATTTAACAATTCAAGGCTTGAAATTTCAGTCATAGTGACTTACCTTATAAAAAAATGGCCCAAAATTTCTGACATAGCGCACAGGGGTGATCGTAATACTTGCTCTTTTCTTTGTGAGTGTTTTGATCTTAGCTTATTCTGTATTAATTCCGTTACTGCTATTATTCACAAAAAATAAAGATGGGTCAGAGTATTCCTGAACTTGTTGCATAATTTCAGTCGAGTGCTCGTTCATTCTCTTTTATCGAGGGAAAATCCTTTGTTTAAGGTTACCGACTGATTTGTTTTCGAGTTGATAATGACATTGCATATTCAGTGACAATGGATTCTGGAAGTGTCTTTTTTGTGAAGTATGAGTTGGCTATGGATGGATTCAGGAGAGGAAGAAGTAGATGAAGAAGTATTGGGGAGAAGTGATTGGACAAGACATGACATGGTTGCAACTTACCGAGGACATGACCTAAGATAGGAAGGTGTGGAGAACATGAATTAGGGTAGAAGGTTAGTAGGTAGGAGTACTTTGTCTTGTTGCTCTTACTGGTTCTCATAGGACTATTCTTGTACTTTCATGTTCTTTAATTTTTATTACTATCTATGGTTTCGTGTAGTTCAATTGTAGTACTGTTCTGGTACTATCTGTTATTTGTGTTACTATCTATTATCTGTTGTACTTTCATTATGGCTTTTTCTAGACTGTTTTTGTCTTGAGCTGAGGGCCTGTCAAAACAGCCACTTCACCTCACCTTTGAGGTAGAGGTAAGGTTTGTGTACTTTGTGGGACTATACTGGGTATGTTATTGTTACAAAGTGCAACTTAGTTGTCATAAATGAGATTTATCTGATTTTAGGTTTCTAATTTCAATCCTTGAAGTAGCTTGATCCATAAGAGTTCAAAAGATGATATCAACCTCGGTGCTAAATCTTGCTACTCAATTTTACCTCTCGGTCATCCATTCACAAGATTTTCCCGAATAAGACCAGAATACCTTGAGATAGATGTGTATTACACACAGTGATCTCGCCCAACCTGTATTTATAGAGAAATAAGCCATGCACATGCCCTCATAAAATGGTGCTTTTGCTAATTAGCTGATTCTATGTATCTAAGAATGCGAACAACTACATTTCATTAAGTGTCATGTGGATAATTCAAAATTAACTCTTGATGCTCATAGGATAGGCAGCATCTTTTTCCCTGGGGTAAAGAAAAAGGCAATTTAATTTAAGTCGCAATAAGTTTGTTTCACCTGCCAACCAACCCTTCTAATTTTGCTAGATTCATTAGAAGCCTTCTTGTTGAGAAGCTTGACCTTCAAATACAATGGAGTGATTCATCTCATGTTATTCTTGTAATATGTGAGATATTGGAGAAGAAATTGGAGTCATAATTTTTCAAAGAAACAACAAAATACCAAGTGCAATACAAAGTGGGCTTGGGAGGGTAGAGTGTACACAAACCTTACCCCTACCTTGAAGGTAAAGATGCCGATTCTGATCGACCCTATTGAAGGAATATCTCTGAAAGAAAAAAAGAAGAATGGAAAGAAGGGAGGCATGTTTTATGTCCTACACTTAGCAGTCATCATAGGTACTCTATACATTACAAATGGTACATTATTCTGATGTGGACACTGTTACAAACTCATACATATCTTACACATTTTACATCATAGGTACTCTATACATTACAAAGACATAAAAGGTACATGCTAATTTGTGGGCAACTGTATGCTCTTGAACACGAACTCCTCCCACTTGTTATGTTTATGCATGGGTGTAAACTTTCCCAACTTTTTAACGTATATTATTACAACAATTCAACTATACTTTTTTCTGCAAATGATCCTTCCTCAGCAATGGAGTAAGCTTCTCATTTCTTACCCAGCCTTTATTCTTTTCTTTCTTAAATATAAAATCACCAGGTAGGCTTTGCTTGTGAGTATAAGGTGGTAGCTGAACCAGTAGCAATATTGTCTTGAGATTTATGGTTGAATGGCTGTTACCTCGGAAGAACTTAATCAAGAGAACCCAACCGACAGATTTCCTTTGCTCATGGAGCAAGCAGAAAGTCGTGAGAGGAATGAACATGTTATTGATGTAGAACAAGGAAGTAGCCCCTCATCATCAGGCTCATCTGATAATGATTCTCCTCATGAATTGGAAATACCCAACCATGAAAATAGACCATCAAATCGACATTCCGTCTCTTCTTCGTCCAACGAATCAGATTCTCATAGCCCTTCTAGTGCTAGGAGAGCTGATGGTTCTGATCGTCGTTGGAGCCCATTTAATACTCTGTTGTGGCTTTCCATTGAGCTAATATTCACCTTAGGACAGATTGGTGCTGCCGTTGTTGTTTTATCCTTGTCAAAAGAGGAAAACCCAGAAACTCCATTATTTGCTTGGATTGTGGGATATGCAACTGGATGTGCAGCAACCCTTCCTTTACTGTACTGGCGTTATCTTCTCCGTTACCAAACCATCAGTCAGAGATCAGCTCAACTGCGTCAAGATTCACCCCAAGTCAATTCCACTGCAGAGCCAAATTCTTATATTACTATCTCATTAACTCGGTCCTCGGATGAGGAAGATGGAAGGAATACACCTACCGACATTTGGACCAGGCAAAGCAATGCAAGGTAATATCTGCACACTACTCTCTTCCATGTGTTATCTTCTTCATCTTTTTTGTTGTTGGGCACAATTAATCCATAAGGCAACTAAGCATGTTTAGTAAGTTAGGATGGAGTCAGTTGTTGCCTTCAGAATATTAGCTAGCTTGAACAACTTTTGACCAAATGACTTTTTAGGCACAACTGCTTCATGGGTAATTTGAAACTTTAGCGTTTTTCATTCAAAGGTTTTAGCCTTTCTCCAATCCTTTAATTTTATGTTAGAAAAAGTGTATCCAAGAATACTTCAGTTTTTCTGTCTTCCAAATCCTTGCACAGCCATGTGGATATTCTCATGGAAATGTAGTTAGTATCTCCTCAAAAGTGGTGGCAAATGAGACGTTTGGGCTGAATTTGGACGAGTCTAAACGGGCTGAATTGATAAATGGGTCATTTTCCAACCCTGAGATTCTTGGGCTGAGATGGGGGCTGGGTCAAAGAAGGGCTAAACAGTGAGTTGGTAATCCAAGTTTTTTAATTTTTTTTTTCCTCATAATTTTGTTAATACCAAACAAACTCATACATCCTTTTCTTTATCTTAGCTATATATAACATATCAAGGAAAGAAAATTAATTTAAATATTTTGACAAGGTATCTCATGGGTCAGTTTGGCCTGCATACTTGGCCCATATAAGCCCATTCTTTTGATGGACTGAACTTGGGGAAGTCGAGATGGGCCGAGTAATAGATGGGCTGGTCATATTTTCATGGACTAAATTTACCACCCCTACGCTTCAGTACCATGATCTTGGAATCTGACTTATATCATTGATAGTGTTATTCACCATGCATTGATGCTTCCTTTTTCCCAGACTTGGTTCATTGGTAGATCATTTCAAGATGGCCTTGGATTGCTTCTTTGCTGTGTGGTTTGTCGTTGGCAATGTTTGGATTTTTGGGGGGCACTCTTCTTCTTCTGAGGCTCCCAATCTGTACAGGTACAGTTGTTTCCTTCTTATTTATTTGCTCTTCCTTTGCTACACAAGTATCACCAAAACTAACATAAGATCCACATACTTTGCAGATTATGTATAGCTTTTCTTACCATTAGTTGCATTGGATATGCTATGCCTTTCATCTTGTGTGCGATGATATGCTGCTGCCTGCCTTGTATCATTTCAATCCTCGGTGTGCGTGAGAATATGCATGGAGTGAGAGGAGCCACAGAAGAGTCCATCAACGCTCTTCCCACACTCAAGTACAGGGTCAAGACAGATGGAACTGGAAGTAATGAAAGTAAAAATCTAGAAGAGGAGGAAGGTGGTTGTGTAGCTGCTGGCACAGAGAAGGAACGTGCCATATCAGGTGAAGATGCGGTAAGTTCATCTTTCCATTCATAGCCTTTGTGAGTTGGAAATTGAGTTTCTGGGTAACAGTCTCACAGAAAGTAGTTTTTGCTTCTTGATTTGATGTTATTTACATCTTACCTTAGCTAAAATATTTGTATGTGTGCTATATCAATGAATCCATTATATGCAAACAGGCTGCGTTCCCATTTCCATGACTGCTATTTCCCCTTAGGATTAGCACTATCAAGGAGTCAATAAGTGACTATCTTAAGTTCTAATTGCATTTGATGTTGAAAAATCAACATATAAAGTATTTCTTTTAGTTTCTTTTTTCGTGATTATTTTTTTCTTATTACTTTCCCCATGTTTTGTAGTTTTTTCTCCTCAAGGCTGAGCATTAAATACATGTATTTTCATTATTACTTTTTGTCTCCTTTGCTTTATTATCACTCCCGTATCATCTTATTATTCAATTTTTATTATCATCTGTTGTTTTCTTTTGCTTCCATTTTCGTATTATTTGCTATGTCTACTGTTCTGTTCTTCATTATTTGCTTTAATTTACTTTATTTGAGGCAAGGGAGTTTCAGAAACAGCCCACATCTCAAGGTAGGGGTAAGTACTGCTTAGACACCACTCTCCCCAGCCCTTACTCCTGATATTACACTGGATTTTTTTTGTTTTACTTGATCTGGTTTTGTAGAAGTTTGTTTTACCTGTCAAAAACAGGGATACTTGGAAAACAGCATTATTGGCCTGGTGAGAAAGAATATTTACACATATTATGCTTAGTGAAAACTATCCAAAGTGCAAAAGGAAATGAGGAGAATGAATGAGACCTTACCGTTGTCTTCGAAATACTAGGAGAGATAATGCATTTTTTTTCTGAAGAATTTAGTCTTCATAGCTTAGCAATAGCACATGACCTTAAACTTATCATTGAGATAGTATCAGATTTCAGTTATTACTTGTTGGCATTCATGTTCCTACACATGTGACAAACCTAATACTTATTTACATGAAATAGGTTTTAGATATTGGACCACGTATGAATCATGGTTAGTTATTCACGCATATCAAAACAATCAAAGAGGATATATCTAATTGTATATACTGGATCTTTGATTAACTCGATTTTATGAGACCTTACCGATGTCTGCTATTGGCTTGTGACGTATTACATGTAGTCTTTCGCAGAGCTGTTATCTAGGCATATTTGTGCTTTTAAAAGGAATTTGTAGAGTCTGTCCCACTTTTGTTTGAGAATAGTTATCTTGAATTTGCACAATTTTACTATCTAATCAGTTTGTTTCGTCTCATCTTACTTAAGCCGGCTCTTATGCGTTAAACCTAAACAGGTATGTTGTATTTGCTTAGCAAAATATGAGGACAATGACGAACTGAGGGAATTGCCTTGCTCGCATTTCTTCCATACACAGTGTGTAGATAAATGGCTGAAGATTAATGCGACTTGCCCCCTCTGCAAATCTGAAATTGACGCCAAGAACAGAGATCTACCTTCTGTAGAAGACGAACCCCTCCAACAATCCTAAGGTGATGCAGAAACCAACTTCTTATGGTTGAAACACAGATCATCGCGGCTAGCTTGTTGCATGCGGGAACCAGGAGAGTATATCCCAACTGTTACTTCTTCTGCTGTTGCTGCTACTGCTACTGCTGTTTCTACCACACGAATTTCAGTTTGTATAGTTGTAGCTCATACCAGGTATCCATAACAAGCTTGAAAGAAGAGGTAATTCCATTGTTGATACCCTTACATCTCTCTCCTGCCTCACCAGCTATATGTTGCTCGGAACTTCCAAAAAAAAAATGTCAGTTGCACTCGTGTTGGATCTTCAAAAAAATGCATAGCTTTTGGAAGATCTAAACCGGGCGATATTTTTGAAGTGTCCATCATCTAATGCAAACATAGCACACTGTATAAATAGATTTAAGGGTAAAGCTGAGTGTACACCATTCTCCTCAGGCGTCGCTATTGGGATTACACTAGAGATGCTGTTATGTCCAACTTTAGTCTCTACTTTGTTATAAGCTTTTTTTTTCTTCTTATAACACTAAACAACTGTCATTATTAACAGTAGTTTCTTTGTGAAATTATCTCTTTATAATAATAACCTTATGCAAATATTCATCTATGTATTTATTGTTTATAACAACTAAAAAGCAATTGGTGAATTATATTTTGTTATAAACATAAATTTAGCACTTGAAATATAAAAGACTATTGTGAACCTGGAATATGAGAAGAATATCCCATCACCTATATCGTCAAAGAATAGATGAACTCTCTTCTATTCAACAACTGAATTTGTCACTCTAGAACTTATGTAATGGAAAAATTCGCTAGCCGGCACGCAATAGAATCAGCTGATAGGCATCATTTTATTTAAATATTAATGGGAGTTTACCTGCTTTGAAAATCGTTTGAACTTGAAAATGGATTACATTACTAAGGTCTTTAAGAATGTTCATGAAAAATTTTGGTAAAAAAACATGTCAGAATTTCGGATCATCAAGAATTCATGGACTATCGCACACGAAAATTGGCAAAATGAGGATTTACCTGTTTTGGGGCTCGTTTGAACTTGAAAATGGATTGGTTTGCCAATCGGGATTAACTAGTTCCATTACTAAGTTTTTAACAGACATTTATGAAAAATTTCAAGCAAAAATACATTGAAATTTTTTATTACAAAAAATTCATGAACAATAACACAAAAATATGCAAAATGAGGGTTTACCTGCTTTGGAGCTTGTTTGAACTTGAAACTGGGTTAAGGTCTTAACATACGATCATCAAAAAATTCAATCAAGAATACGCCGTAATCGGGGATCATGAAAAATCCATGGATTATATAATATATGAAAATTGACAAAACAGGTTTTTACCTACTTTGGAACTCGTCTAAACTTGAAAATGGTTTGATTTGCTCGTCAGGACCAACTGACTCCATTACTAAGGTCTTAACCGAGTCCATAAAAATTTTTAGCCAAAAACACGTCAAAATTTGGGATCATAAAAATTCATGGACTATAGCACATGAAAATCGAAAAATGAGAATTTACCTACTTTGAAACTCGTTAGAACTTGACTTGATTGCCCGTCGAGAACAAGTGACTCTATTAATAAAGTCTTAAAGTCTGAACATAAAAAATTTCAGCAAAAACACGTCGAAATTTTAGATCACCAAAAATTCATGAACTATAATACACGAAAATCGGCATATTGGGGGTTTACTTGCTTACAAACTCGTTTGAACTTGAAAATGGGCTAATTTGCCCATCGGGATATATTGGCTCCATTACAAAGGTTTTAACAAATGCTCATTAAATTTTTTGATAATAAACACGCAATAATTTCGGATCATAAAAAATACATGGACTATAGCACACAAAAATTGGTAAAGTGGGGGTTACGTGCTTTGGAGTTCATTTGAACTTGAAAATTGCCGATTTGCCTGTTGGGACGAACATCCGTGAAAAGTCTCAGCCAAAAACACGCCAGGCTTTTAGATCACAAAAAACCATGGACAATAGCATACAAAAATTTACAAAATGGGGGTTTACTTGCTTTGGGGCTTGTTTGAACTTGAAAATTGACCGGTTTGCCCGTTGGAACCAACTCGCTCCATTACTAAGGTTTTAATATACATGCATGAAAAAATTTTGGTTAAAAAGACGTCGCAATTCTGAATTACAAAAGATTATGCACACAAAAATATGCAAAATGGGGTTTTTCTTTTTTTGGGATTTGTTTGAACTTGAAAATAGACCGATTTTTCTGTCGCACCCAACTGACTCTATTACTAAAGTCTTAACAGACATCCACAAACAATTTCGACAAAAAAACACACTGAAATTTCGAATCTCTTAAAATTCATGGATTATAGCGCACGAAAATCACCAAAATGGGAATTTACCAAACTTGGGGCTCGTTTGAACTTGAAAATGAGTAGGTTTACCCATTAGTACCAACAGACTCAATTACTAAAGTATTAACAGGAGTCTAGAAATATTTTTTGCCAAAAAAATTTAGGAATCCGAATCAACAAAAATTCACTGACTATAACACATAAAAATTGATAAAATGAGGGTTTACCTACTTTGGGGCTCATTTGAACTTGAAAATGGGTTGATTTGCCTGTCAGAACCAACTGACTCCATTAATAAGGTCTTGACGAACGTCCATGAAAAATTTTGGTAAAAAACGAGCCAAAATTTTGGATCACAAAAAAATCATGGACTGTAACATACGAAAATCGATAAAATTGGGGTTTACTTGCTTTTGGGATTGTTTAAACTTGAAAATGGACTAATTTTACAGTCGGGACCAACTAAATCCATTACTAAGGTCTTAACGGACGTTCATGAAAATTTTTGACCAAAAGCACGCCGAAATTCTGGATCACCAAAAACCCATGGACTATAGCACACAAAAACAGATAAATTAGGGGCCTACCTGGATTTGGGCTTGTTTGAACTTAAAAATGGACCAATTTGCCTGTTGAGACTAACTAGCTCTATTACTAAGGTCTTAACAAACGTGCATGAAAAATTTCAGTAAAAAACATAGCGAAATTTCGAATCACCAAAAATTCGTGAACTATAGCACACGAAAATCGACAAAATGGAGGTTTACCTGCTTTGAGACTTGTTTGATTTTGAAAATGGGCCGATTTGCCCGTTGGGACCAACTAACTTTATTACTAAGGTCTTAACGGACGTCCATGAAAATTTTTGGCACAAAACACGATGAAATTTCGAATCACCAAAAATTCATTAACTATAACACACGAAAATTGACAAAATGGGGGTTTACCTGCTTTGGAACTCGTTTGAACTTGAAAGTGGGCCGATTTCCTCGTCGAGACCAACTAGCTCTATTACTAAGGTCTCAACGGCCGTCCATAAAAAATTTAGGTAAAAAACACGGTAAAATTTCGAATCATAAAAAATCCATGAACTATAACATACGAAAATCGGCAAATGAAGATTTACCTATTTTGGAGCTTATTTAAACTTAAAAATGAGTCGATTTGCCCATCGAAACTAACTGACTCCATTACTATAGTCTTAACGGATAAATAAAGTATCAACCATAATTATCTTACTCATTTTTAGGGATTTTACCTTAATCATGTTCCGGTTTAATTATAAAATTTTCACATATTGCGTACTTAAAATTTTGTATATTGACTAATTATCACAATACTATTTTGTATATGTTTTCAAATTCAAGCTTGAATAAGTTTTGTGACTTTACTTCTTTGTCCTTAATTGGTATTTACTTTGTATTATCTTCAAACATTATCGATTGATTTAGTAGTGTCAATATCTTTGATGATTACTTAACTATAATTTTTTTCATACGAAGTCACTTAGATTTGATTTTCAACTCAAAGATCACTCAATTATGAATATTTGCGAAAAAATCAATAAATTTATTTAATTATTTTTAGATTATAACATTGACCCTTTTATTTTACCCTTATTCTCTTAAATTATTCTGTCTTCACATTTGCGTTCTTTTTTTTTTTAATCTATTGGGAGAAAAAAAAAGAATAATTAAGAGAACAAGAATTAAAAAAAGGGTCGAATATTATATTTTCAGTAAATCGGGTCAAGTGAGTCAAGTCTTTAAATGAATATATGTTTAGTTCTTAAAATATTGGTTATAAATAAATTTCATATCAGTAAATTTTAATGAAAAAAACAACTAAATAGGTTAAGTGATTTTCTGTAAAAAAATAATCTATAGGTAGTTGATTTTCAGTTGAAATTCAAAGTTAAATTACTTTTTTTTAAAAATCGATAAATTGAGTGACCATCAAAAATATTAACTTCGATCTTAGCAAATGGACTTTAAAAAATTTAAAAGTGGAGAAAAAACTTTACTTGTTGTCAAGCTTATCAAAGAACATCGACATATAATATCACCCTCTTAATTTTATTTTTTGCTAATATATATGAAAAGACATGCTAAAAAAATGAATTTTATTTATACTTAAAAGAAAAAGACAATAAATCTATTAAAAATCAAAGCTACAAAATTTATTCTAACCAAACTAATGGAAAAAAAGTTAAAAAAAAAAAAAGAAACACTAAAAAAAAGAAATTAAAACTATTTCTTTTCCTATTATTTTAAATAAATAAAATACTAAATAATGAATTTCCTTGTAAGACTAAGCAATTTCCAAATCTTCTCTTTTTTCCTGACTTGAAGAATTTAGTGAAAAACTGCAATTTTCAATTGCTTCTTCAATTGTTAAAAATATTGATTCTTTCCCAAGCAAATCAATAAATTTTGTTGTAATTAATTTTTCCATCACCCCTAATCTTGGATTAATCAATATAATCTGCAAAAAAAATAAAAAAATTATATTAAAAAGTTGTGAATTTCTAACAATATATATACAATAACGTCTCGCTTTACGAGAGTCAGCCAGTTACTATAAGTTAGTAATCCTTTTCGTATTATATGATGAAAAAAGCACTTCTTAAAATTTTTGGTGAAAATTGATTCTCGAGAAGCGAACGTAAAACGAAAGAAGTATATAAATTATACATACCTTGATGTTTTTTGCAGCTAGGCATCTACGAAGTTCTTTTAAAGTTTCAACACCAGTAATGTCAATTGATGTAACACCTACAATATTATTATTGAAATTTTCTTTGATTTAGTAACCTATTGAAAAAAAAAAATATTACATAAAATTTTGAAAATCCTTTTTATTAAATATAGCTTTTGAATAACTAATTTTATTGAGTCGTACTTGCGTTTTTATTTATGAATTTTAAGCTCATTCATACCTCCAAAATCAAGTAGCAAGTATTCAATCTCATTTCTTTGTGAATTTTCAAGAGATTGCTCATCTCGAACCCATCTTAGAATCCTGTTCACATTAAAAATAATATATATATATCAATTTTCACAAAAATAATCAAAATAATATATCTAGACAAACGACGTTATTATACAGAGATATTTTTGCGTACCTTTCTCTAACATAATTGCTATTAGGGAAATAAATTGGTGAACCAAGTTTCAAAATTAACATTCCTGGAGTTTCATTAGAACCAGGATATTGTTCTATGTCTCTAAATGCTGTATTTGTTATGGTTCCAAGTTTGCATGTTGGTGGCCTAGCAACATATAATAGTGCCCTTATCAAGGCAAGTCCAACCTACAAAAAAAAAATAAAAAAAATCGAGTACGTGTAAGTTTTTATCATGTTTAGTATGATAGACATTCCCAAGCTACGACAATGACTATTTTTCAATTAGATGAAAATGACATTCGTCGTATCAATCAGATCCCATATTTCAAGACTAGGGTCTGAATCAGATTACGAACGTATCGAAAGGAAGTTTTTATCATGTTTAGTATGATAGACACTCCCAAGCTACGACAACGACTATTTTTCAATTAGATGAAAATGACATTCGTCGTATCATTCAAATCCCATATTTCTAGACTAGGATCTGAATCAGATTGCGAATAAGATAATATTTTTTGGTTACGTACCGAAAGGAAATTCTTTTATCATGTTTAGTATGATAGACACTCTCAAGTCACGACAATGACTGTTTTTCAATTAGATATAATGACTTTCATTGTATCAATCAGATCCCATATTTCAAGACTAGGGTCTGAATCAGATTGCGAATAAGATAATATATTTTGGTTACGTACCGAAAGGAAGTTTTTATCATGTTTAGTATGATAGACGCTACCAAGTCACGACAATGACTATTTTTGAATGAGATAAAGTCGACTTTCGTCGTATCAATCAGATCCTAAATATCAAGACTAGAGTCTGAATCAGATCGCGAATAAGATAATATTTTTTGGTTACGTACCGAAAGGATGAGTCCCATGTCCATGCTAATGAAAGCAACACCAAAGAAAGCAACCATACAAATCAAGAAATCAAATTTGTCAGTCTTGTAAAGGTGAACAGCTTTTTCATAGTCCAATAACCCAATCATAGCTGACATGATAATAGCAGCCAAGGCAACAAGTGGTGTGTAGCCAAAAAGTGGTGCCAAAAACAACAAAGTTAGCAACATGCACAATGACATTACTACATTTGACATTTGGCTTTTGCATCCAGCATTATAGTTCACTGCTGTTTTTGAAAATGGCCCTAATAAAAATAAAAATTATGAATAAAAACATTAGTACACGTTCACGTTAATACTGTCAATGTATATAAGTTAAAATTTTTTACCTGTACTTAAGTAGCAAGAAGTTAAAGAGCCAACAATATTCATAAGTCCAATGGCTACCATCTCTTTGTTACCATCAATTTGATCATTATTCATTATCGCAAAACTCCTCCCAATAGCTATCCCTTCCTATAATATACTCGATGTAATATTCTCACACGTAAAATTTAGAAAAATATGTATAGTAATATTATTTTCGATATGCATAAATAACAGTAACAACGACAAAATAATATAATACTTACTGCTATTGCAATCATAGCTGTAATGATAGCAGCTTTTACAACATTAGGTAAGTATTCTGGACTAAAATTTATAAGATGAATGGAGGATGGATTAATTCCTTTATTCAATTTTCCCACCTGCATTAAATTAAATAAAAATAAATAAAAATAAGAAAACATATGGTAAAAAAGTTATAAATTTTTAACTTGAAATGACTTATCAAACTCGAGTTATAACAGGTAAAAATAGTATAACCTGACATGTCATATGTCATATGTCATATATCAAAATCGTCTAGCTAGGAACATATTTTAATTTCTTATAAGATTATTTTTCGAATTCGATCATATTTAATATAGAAAAAATCCAAAATGATTTTTAACTTACAATAGCTATGCCATGTTTCTCAGCATTGAAAAAATATGCAAAAAGGCAGCCAGCTACAACAACAATTATTGGAGAAATGGCTGAAACCCAAAATAGACTTGGTTTCTTCTTTCTCTGCAAAAAAAAATATTTTTTTGTTAATTTAAAATTATTTTTTAAATACTATCAGTATATATAAATTAAAATATCGTATTAAAAAACTTACCACATATCTAGATAATTGTAGGAAAGTAAGGAAGAATGCTCCAACAGCTGCACATTGCCATGTCCACTAATTTTTATATATATAATAAATCAAACGAAAAAAAAAATCAAGTTAGTATCTTATAAATCATGAGTTCGAACCATAAAAATAACTATGATACTGTCGAATTACACCCTTTAAAGTAGAATCATTCGTTAAATTCTACATGAATATAGATATTTTTTACACTAGACTATAAAAATGATCGACGATTTTATCGAATTAATTAAGATAAACTAACCTCTTTTCTATTTTCAATAACAGCACGTAAAACATGATAAACATCAGTACGACTAGTGAAATGCTTCAATCCAAGCATGCCTTTTAATTGTTGTAAACAAATAATTAATGCTGTCCCTCCCATAAATCCAGTAATTGTTGAATGTGATAGAAAATCCACCAAAAATCCAAGCCTACATCACACATAAAAAAAAAATGAATTAATTTATTCGATCTTCGATATTCATTTTAATATTGTCCAGATCAGATCGCAGAGTCAAGATTTCCAATAAGAGGTTCAGAAAGCTTTAGAAATAGACACATGAAGTAGCTGAATGGAGTTCGACATCTACTATATATACATATAAAATTATTTTAATCATGTATAAATAATATAATTTTTCGCTTATTCGAACCCTCTTCGTACAAGATGGCTTCCGCCCCTGACTCAGACTTTTTAAATAAGTCGATGATGTCATGTCGAATCCTCCCAAAAAAAGAACGTATTATTTTTGGTTGATTCAACATGCAATTATTGACATATTTGAATATTTTTAAACTGTCAGTATATAAAAATTAAACGACTGATATGTAAAATTACCTTAATACCCCCAAAGCTGTTTGTAGCAAACCAGATATAAGGGCAGCAGTGTAAAACAAACTAACATACAATTCCATATTGTCTTCAGGCTTAACTTTTTGTTGAACTGCTTCAGCAATAATCAATGAACAAGTTGCTACTGTTCCAACAGCAAGATGTTTTGAACTCCCAAAAATAGCATAAATTAGAGGGGGAACAAAACTCGAGTCTGCGATATAAAAATATTTACACAATCAAATCACTTGTTAACTAATTATAGCTAAGCCCCTTGCATAATACTCCCTAAATACGAGAGTCAAATTAACAAATATTCAGTGTGAATTCAGACATAGAGTCTTCAATCTTTTAAACATAAACTTTTACATATTCAAGAATAAACATAAAAAGTAGGAAAAATACATAAGTATCCTCTTAGATTACGATCGAAATCTCAGAGACACACCATAACTAAACTAAGGTCCTATTATCCTCTGAACATTTTTGTTTGTAATTTTATACACCTTTTGTCTTACGTGGCACACTCTGTAACTCCACGCAATTGAGGCGCGTGGGAGATATTTGGGTGCCACATAAGTGCACAAAGTTACAAAAAAAAAGTCCAGAATAATAGGACCTTAGTTTAGTTAAGATGTGTCTATGAGATTTCGTTCATAGTTTAGGGGATAGTTGCACATTTTCCTTAGAAAGTAATATAAATCACAATAGTTAGCAGTTCAAAACATTTTTAAAAATATATGATTTTGACTGTTTAAATAGTAATATACTATCAGTGTATGTAACGTACAGAGTCCGATAATCGGAGGAAGTTCAGCTAGTTTTGCATAGCTTATTCCTTGTGGAATTGCAAGACTAGCAATTGTAATTCCAGCAAGAAGATCATACATAAATAACCCAAATTTGTATTTTGGTAACCATTGACAAATTGGTATAAAATATTGAATTCCTTTTAGAATTCTTTTAGATAATTTTTCATTTTTGAAATCATAAAATGGATCATCTGGAAATAGTGTTTCTTTGACATTTGCTTTAAGAACAGTCTTAAAGCTACGTGGTGGTGCATAGTTCACACCATGTAAAGACTTTGGAGAACTCATAATTATAAGAGAGTATATAAGAAGATATTAAAGCGTTTTACCTAATAAAATATGACGATTGAAACTGTCTTTATATAGTGTGTCGATTTATCTGAATTTATAAATTTTTGATGTAGGATCAAAAATATAATGCTAGAAAAAATGAAACTAATCTAGACTTTGTAAAAAAAGCACATAAATACGCATCTATGTAATATTATTTTAAATTCAACAAAAATATTGACCACAAAGAAAGAGAGAAAAAGGCAAGAGAAAACTACAAAATTCATATTTAATTAAGGTTTAAGGTTTTTGCATCATATAACTAATTAAGATTTAGATAATTCATAGATAAAACTTTCTATCTTTAATTAAGGTTTAAGGATTTGCGTCATCATATAACTAATTATTAAGATTCTCATAATAATATAGATGATTTATATATAAAATTGTGAGTTAATATTTCAAAAGGACACTCAATTTTAATTAATAAAATTATTAAATTTTGTTTTGTATTAATAAAATACTCAACTTAGACATTTATATCAATTAAATTTATTATTGAATCTTTTTTATATACAAAATAATTTATTTTTTGTCATCTAAATATATAAAAAGATTTAGTTTTCTTTTGAAAGGATTTTTCAAACATAACTGTTGACTTTGGCAAAAAAAATCAAAAAAAAATTAATTAGTCAAATATCATCTAATACTATTTTATTAAGTGATTTTTTGATAAAAAAAAGGTCTAAGTTGATTGATTTTTGTGATACAAAGTAAAGTTAAATGACTTTGTTAGATAGATTCTCAAAGTTGAGTCGATTTTTTAAGACATTAACTCTATAACTTTCAAAGTGACATCATTACCCTCTAATTGATATTTAGCCGTAACTAATTAACGACAATAACTTAATTAGTTGTTGCTAAATATATTATCGGCAACTATTACCTTTTGTAAATTTTCTTAAAGCCTATATCGATATCGGATCCAATGAAAAATAACTAAAACCGATAAATGTTTTAACACTCTTTGGTTTATCCCTTTAATACATATCCTAGTCAGGGTGAGTCTTGTAGTAGTGTCCAACGCTTTCGGAGTTATGGTGAGATTCTGCTCTCCAAATCGTCATTAGTCTACATCTATTATTTTTTAAGTCTTTAACTTACTTTTTAAAAGACTTGAGACGTAATTCAGATTTAGAAAAATGTATTAGACATTTCTTATATTTAAACTACTAGATTTTAAATTATTCATGTGTTGATTTTCTATTGAACAAAGGCCACAAAAATATATAATTAATATTTTTTGGCTAAAAAATGTAGTTGTTCTTCTAGTAGACTTGAGTCATATAGCTTATAAACTCTATCAAATAAATTTATACAAAAAAAAAAAGAGAACAAGATAATAAAACTATTGTAAATTAAAGTTACAAAATCTATTCTAAAAAAAACAAACAGAAGAAAGGTAGAAAAAACATTACAAAAGAAAAAAAAAAGGTTCAATTGGCAGAAATTAAAATCTTTTTTTTTTCCTCCTATTGTAAAAATAAAATATTGAATATTGAATTATTATTTTTTGGTAGACTAAGCAATTTCCACATCTTCACTTTTTGTTTGACTTGAGTTTAGTGAAAATCTGCAATTTTCAATTGCTTCTTCAATTGTTAAAAATACTGATTCTTTCCCAATCACATCAATAAATCTTGTCACAATTAATTTTTCCATCACCCCTAATCTTGGATTAACCAATATAATCTACAAAAAAAAAAACATATTATAAAGTTGTGAATTTCGAAAATTATATAATCTCCTTTCAGAAATTTACTTATTACGTTTCGCTACACGAGATAGAACAGTTATTTAATTGATATTTGAAAATTATATGAAAATATTATAGGTTGTAATCCTTTTTATGAAAAAAAAATTACTTTTAACTCTCGAGAAGCAAACGTAAAACGAAAGAGTAAATAATAATGAGAAAGTGGATATAATTATACATACCTTGATGTTTTTTGCTGCTAGTGATCTACGAGTTTCAAATAAAGTTTCAATACCAGTTATATCAATTGATGTAACACCTACAATATTGTCATTAATTTATTTTTATTTAGTAACATATTGAAAAGCAAATAAAAAATAATAATTTAATTACATAAAATTCAAAAGTTATTATTTGTGAATTTTAAGCATACCTCCAAAATCAAGTATCAAGTATTCAATCTCATTTCTTTTGGAATTTTGAAGAGATTGTTCATCTCTGACCCATCTTAGAATCCTGTTCAATATAAAACATTTTATCATTAGAACAATTAAACTTTGAAAATTCATAAACATGTTTAAGGTCGAATCGCTCTATAATAATCATATGATATAATAATATTTTATCATAACGGTCAAGCTTTATTTGATATCAAGTTTTTCATATTATGTTATATCATCGACATAACATATATAGACACACTCAAACTTGCAAATGTTAACTGAAAAATAAACACATCAACTTTAGGGATGCACATCTAGCTAACATATATACGTGAGAATAACCACTGAATATTTTTCGATAGGAAAGTAATGACTTTTAGTAGTGATCGCTGACGTAATACATAAATTCTGGAAGTGTCCAGATGATTATTTTTATAAGTTGGGGTGTTCAACAAACACGATGAAAACGAACTTAGGTGTCTAGACTGCATCATCAAAGTTGGATTAGTTTTCAGTTGATGCCAAGTTTAATTGCCTATGATCTATATATTATATGCCTCTATATTATAAGTTGTGAATAGCTATTTTCACTACAATAATAAAATAATATCCAGATAAACGACGTTATTATAGATATATTTCTTACCTTTCTCTGACATAATTGCTATTTGGGAAGTAAATTGGAGAACCAAGCTTCAAAATCAACATATTTGGAGTTTGTTTAGAACCAGGATATTGTTCTACGTCACGAAATGCATTATTTGAAACGGTTCCAAGTTTGCAAGTAGGTGGCCTAGCAACATATAGAAGTGCCCTTATCAAGGCAAGTCCAACCTACAAAAAAAAATTGTCATATATATCGTGTTTAGTATGATAAAAGTCATTTTGATCACGAAATATATATTCCTAGGGAAAAAAAAATGCTTCGAAGAATGTCTAATTATTAGTTGTAGCAAATAATATGAAGTTGAAAGTAAGAAAAATAAATCCCACTTAGCCATTATCGCAAAGTTTTAAATTTCACAAGTGAAACCATAAAAACATTCTGTAGAATTTAAAGTTCATGATACTGACTACTTTTCGATCAGAAGGACTAAAACACGATTATTTATAGTCAACCATTAGAAAACGACTTTTGTTGTATCAATCAGAGCTCAAGTAACAACAATAACAATAGGAAGAACGATACTGAATGTAATTTCACCGACTAAGGAAATTTTTGAATGATAATAATATTTTTTGTTTACGTACCGACATCATGAGTCCCATGTCCATGCTAATGAAAGCAACACCAAAGAAAGCAGCCATACAAATCAAGAAATCAAATTTGTCAGTCTTGTAGAGGTGATATGCCTTTTCATAGTCAATTAACCCAAGCATAGCTGACATGATGATAGCAGCCAATGCAACAAGTGGTGTGTAGCCAAAAAGTGGTGCCAAAAACAATAAAGTTAGCAACATGCACATTGACATCACTACATTTGACATTTGGCTCTTGCATCCAGAATTGTGGTTCACTGCTGTTTTTGAAAATGGCCCTAACCAAAAAAAAAATGAAAAAAAAAAAGTTTGTCATGCGGAATTCGAGATAATACGAGAAAATGTAAACGCGAAAAACAAGACAACAGATTTACGTGGTTCACCAATAAATTGGCTACGTCCACGGGGAAGAGGGGGAGCAGTTGTATTATGGAGAGGCAAGAACAGAATACAGAATAGGGTTTGTCATAGCGTCTATATATAGTGCTAAGCTACGCCATAACAGGCTTGGGCCCAAAATACAGAATTGACAGATAATTAAGGGCCCAGTACAACAACATTGTATACCGTCGGGTCCGATTCAAGGCATTCAACATAGTTAGTAGTAGATGTTTATGGTATATTATCAGTATATAAAAGTTAAAAAAATTACTTGTTAACTATAGACATATTAATCGTAAGTGATCGTTTTAGTTCAGTAGAACAAAATAACTTTGACTGAAATCTTGTAGTAGAGTTCAGCAGAATAAAAATTCTGATTCAACCTCTGTGAGATGCTAACTCTCAGTCACTTCTTAGTAGGAAGTGTAATTTATTAGTCGAGAGAGACAGAGTCAAAATTTAAACTTTCTGAATTTGAAATACGAAAATTTGATATTTTATTTATAAAAAAAGAAATTAATTACCTGTACTTAAGTAACAAGAAGTTAAAGAACCAACAATATTCATGAGTCCAATGGCTATCATCTCTTTGTTGCCATCAATTTGTTCATTATCCATGATAGAAAAACTCCTTGCAATAGCTATTCCTTCCTATAAAATAAAAAAAATAATAATCATCAATAATATACTCGATGTAATATTCTCACACGTACGTAAAATCTGATAAGAATAATGTATAATGTATATGCATAATAATGTTGTTTTCGATAGAGTAATTTGGAAAGAGAATATCAAAAGTGTATAAATAATAACAGTAACAACGACAAAATAATATAATAATGTAACAAAGCACAAAAAAACAACCAGTAATACGATATAAATTAATCGAAGAATAAAAAAACTACGAGAATAATTAAAATGTACTTACTGCTAGTGAAATCATAGCTGTAATGATCCCAGCTTTTAAAACAACAGATATATATTCTGGACTAAAATTTATAAGATTGAGAGAGGGTGGATTAATTCCTTTATTCAATTTTCCCACCTGCATTGAGTTCAAAAAAAAAAATATTAATTTTTTTTAAATCAAATATAAGATAATATAAAATCAAAAAAATGACTCATCAAACTCGAGTTATAATAGGTCACAAAATAGTGTAAGCCAACAGGACAATATATCATTCTATTATTTTATAAGTTATTTCACATTAAAAATCGTCTAGCTAGAAAACCCTTCGTCAGACAATTATTTATATAATTATTTTTTGTAAATTCGATCATATTTAATAAAAATATTCAAAATATTTTTAAAAAAATTAAAAGAGGGTAATATAACTTACAATAGCTATGCCATGTTTTTCAGCATTGAATAAATAAGCAAAAAGGCAGCCAACTATTACTACAATTATTGGAGCAATGGCTGAAACCCAAAATAGATTTGGTTTCTTCTTTCTCTGAAAAAAAAAAATTAAAATTATTTTTTATACTGTCAATATATATAAATTAAAATATCGTAAAAAAACTTACCACATATCTAGATAATTGTAAGAAAGTAAGGAATATTACTCCAACAACTGCACACTGCCATGTCCACTGTTTTTATATTTACATATAAAAAAAATATCAAGTCAATATCAAAGAAAAAAATAAATAAAAATAAATAAATAACATTGGTAACCAAAAAAATAGAATTTATTTTTTTTGTGAAATTTGGCTTAATACAATTTTAGTTTTTCCTTATATATTGAACATGGTCTAGATTACGCAAAAATGTAAATATAGTCTTTGTAATCGACAAAATATTAAACCGTCTTCTAACGTATAAAATATTTTATAATGTGATCTAAAGTTTTTTTTTTTTGTAAGATTTTTAATTTGTTCAAAAGAAATCTTTACTAAACAATCGAACACAAAAAGAAATAACAAATGAAAATTTCTATCCTACATAGAGTTAATTTAGTTAATTTTGTCTTTCTATGACGTATAGTTTATGGATTCAAATTATAAAAGCAGACACTGATGTTTGTATTAGGGTAAACTATCTAATCACACACATTGAAGTGTGCTTATTATTCTTCGAACCCTACATGAACGTAGAATATTTTGTACACCAGACTATTTCTTACTCCGTAAAATTAACTAACCTCTTTTCTGTTTTCAAAAACAGCACGTAAAACATGAACAACATCAGTATGGCTAGTGAAATGCTTCAATCCAAGCATGCCTTTCAATTGTTGTAAGCAAATAACAAGTGCTGTCCCTCCCATAAATCCAGTAATTGTTGAATGTGATAGAAAATCCACCAAAAATCCAAGCCTAAAAAAAATAAAAAAGAAATAAAAGAACTAATTAGATGATAGATGTCATAAATAGTTTTTGCGATGTTTGATATTCATTTTGAGATTTCAAATAATTCGAATTTACTATCAAGATTTCTAATCTCTACTAAAGGCTCAAGGCCGCTGGTTAAGGATGGATATATCATATCTATCAAAATTTAGATAGGACAATCGTGAAATTAAAGTGTATAGTTGGAAATCTGAATATAAGTTACGGGAACATTTGACTATTTTCTCTATTGTTTTTGGTCGATTCAACAACGCAATCATTGATATATACGAATTTACTATCATGATTTCTAATCCCTACTGTAGGCTCAAGACCTCTGGTTTAGGATGGATATATCAGATATATAGTCCGGGGGGTAACAGGACAACTGTAAAATTGAAGTATATAGTTGAAAATCCAAGTATAATTAAGTTAGGGGGCATTTGATTATCTTCTCTATTGTTTTTGATTGATTCAACATGCAATCATTGATATATTCGAAGAGGCCAAACAACATAATTTTAATATATTTGTCAGTATACAGAAGTTAAACGAGTAATTTGGTATGAATAATTACCTAAATATCCCCAAAGCTGCTTGTAGCAAACCAGATATAAGAGTGGCTGTGTAGATCAAACTAACATACAATTGCATATTGTCATGAGGCTTAACTTTTTGTTGAATTGATTCAGCCATAATCAATGAACAAGTTGCTACTGTTCCAACAGCAAGATGTTTTGAACTCCCAAAAATTGCATAAATTAGAGGGGGAACAAAACTTGAATCTGCAAAACAATTAAATAATTTGTCATAACAAGTTACTCATTTAAAAATATTTACGTAATCAGATCACTTATCGACTAATACTTTCATACAGGATAGTAATGGAATGGTAAAGAGTAATAAGTACTACTTCATCATTAATCAGAAGTACTCTCTAGTTTCATTCTGCGTAAATCTCTTTTACTCCATAAACTTTAAATTCTAGATCAACATCATCTACCAAAAACCTAACGAAAAAATAATTTTTTTTCTTCTTCAATTCATATACCTCTATCTAATAAAATTAAAGAGTAATCGATAATAAGTAGTGTGGTATAAAAAGTTTAAGTTACACTAATGATGTTACTACAAAATATTACTCCCTCCCTCCGTTTGAAAAAGATTATCGAACATCAAATTAACTAACATTCAGTGCGATTTCAGACATAGAATATTCAATCGGAATAAAATAAAATTTACATATTTAGAAAAAATATAAAAAGTAATATAAGTCAAACAAGTCAACAATTTAAAATATGTACAAAATTTTAAAAAATATATATATGCTTTTGACTATTTAAATAGTAAGTAAGACCAATTTTTTTTTGGTAAGGAGGGAGTAGTAATAATTAATAAACATGAACGAGTATATATTGTCAGTGTATATAACTTACAGAGTCCGATAATCGGAGGAAGGTCAGCAAGTTTTGCATAGCTTATTCCTTGTGGGATTGCAAGACTAGCAATTGTAATTCCAGCAAGAAGATCAAACTTAAATAGCCCAAAATTGTATTTTGGTAACCATTGAAAAATTGGTACAAAATATTGAATTCCCATTAGAATTCTTTTTGATAATTTGTCATTCTTGAATTCATAAAATGGATCATCTGGAAATAGAGTTTCTTTCAAATTTGCTTTAAGAATTGTCCCAAAGCTACGTGGTGGTGCAAAGTTCACTCCATGTAAAGACTTTGGAGAACCCATTATAAGTGGCTATTTCTGCAAAAGAAAAAAAAATTAAAATTTTTTTTAGGGAGAATTTGATTAGGATGAGGAGTTTATCCATGTATTTTATAGAAGAATAATAGGATTGTTTATAGTATGTAATCTGCGTACACTGTTGACTTGACACATTTTTTGGAGGGATAATAAATAATAGGAGTTAATATTGCTATATTATTTTTTGACTTTATTAAATTTGATGTTTTAAGAAATGTGTTACATGATAAAAAGTATATTTACTAGGAAGGATAAAATAGACAAAATAATAAATTATCACTTGATTATCTAAATTAGATAAAATTTAGATAATGGATAACTATTATTGGACGGATAATGTATATTTATAACCGACTACTTTTATAAAAGAAAGAAAGAAAAAAATTTGGTTAGCATATAATATATCTGTTATGTGTTTTAACGGTCTTTAATGATATATACATTTATTATCGCTAAATATTATTTTTGTTACAGTGCATCGATGTGCTTTTTCATGAATGAGGAAAGGATATAGATGGGGTAAGGGGGTAGGTCATTTGGAGCATAAAATAAAGTGAGATAATTCACAATCACGTTTGGAATATTATTGTTATAAATTAAAAAATTTGTTATAAAACAGTAGAATATATATCTATATATATATATATAATAATTCTTATGTTGTTGTTTATGTATAATCTTTATTTTCTCATATTTGAAAATACCAATAATAATTCCTATATTTTAGAATCATTATATCTTTTAAAATATCAAATTAACTTTTGAATATTGTCATACAAAATATTCAAATAACAAAAAGTTACACGCAAATTCCCAACAAAATCCATCAAAAAATTGACTTGTTAGGACACATTTTCGACTAAAATTTTTATAAAAAATTTCATATTTTTAACGATATTTCCATAAGAATATCCTTCGAAAATTTGCATGTTTCAGTAATGAAAAAAAAAAACATTTACTTTTGAGAATACCAACTATAATTCCTATTTTCGAAAACAATATATTTTTTAGAATATCAATAACTTTTTGAATAACAAAAAAGTTACACGCAAATTTTCAATGAAATCCATCAAGAAATCGCTCCTCATAGACATTTTCTCAACAGAATTTCCATCGAAAATTTCATATTTCTGATAACATTCTTATAAAAACATTCCTCAAAAAATTGCGTGTTCAAAATAAAAAGTATTTTTGAAATCATAATTAATCATTTGCAGTAAATAATGATATTGAATAAATACCTGGATAAATGTTGGCTCTTTGTACTTGTGTAGCAGATGTTGGAGATTAAAAGAAAATATAGGATTAATTATAAATTAACATGGATAATAAGATAATTAAGGATAGAATCTGAGAATGTCCCAGTGTTTCTGGGACACCCTATATAATAATACTAATTAAAATTTGAAGATAACAATCGAATAATTAACGAGTGAAACATTGCTAATTAAAGAAAAATTATTGGTTAAGATAAGGGGGAAAATGCTATGAATATGGACAAAACAATCATTTAATTTTACCACTAAAATTATAAGCCAAATAAACATTAAAGGTAATTAATTGTTATAGATAACCTAATGACAATGTATTATAAGACTCTAAGAATTTGCTTTAACATAACTAATCACAGTATTTTAACTAATGTAAAAGAGTTTTTATTTAGCCTAGTCATTTAAAATATAATAAGTAAAATTTTTAAGAATAGCAAAGATAAAAAAAGAAAATGATGTTAGCGCTCTATAGCTACAGTTTTACTATTTGCGTTTCATATTCAAGGTATATTTGTTATGGAGCATCTGATTTTTATAAATTGCGACGATTTGTATAAAAACTGAAATAAAAAAACCGAATCGAAATAACAAAAAACCGAACCGAAAAATATTTTGGTTCGGCATTTGGTACACATTTTACAAGAACCAAAAATAATACAAAAAACGAAAAAAAAACCCAAAACCGAACCGAAATACCGAATGCCCAACCCTAGTTTGGATGATGTTTTGGGCTGAATTAAGGTCCATGTAATGAGCTAAAAAGGCCTAGCCCAATTAATAGATAGATTGGGCCTTAATCAAATATACCAATTATGATGAAACTTTGGACCTAATTTTGTATTTAAAACCCCCTTTCTCATTTATATTTTTTGTGCTTCTAAGTTGGATCAAATTCATTAAAAAATTTCAAACACACTATATATTAATACTAAGTAGGTAATAATAAAATAATAATAACAACATGGTAATGAAAGTAATTCAATAATAACAACAACATATTCAGTCTCTAAATGAATATTATGGTATATACAATTCGCATTTTTACTGAATGAGAGCGTGTGCAATAGCATTTTTACTTTGTCCCAATCGCTTCAATGCTTATGATTTGAGAGGTAAGAAAAAGTAAAATTCCTCTGTTGAATTTGAAGATGGGACACAAATAATGATTTCGTTCATCGAGATGTCAGTAGATTAGACAGCTCTAAGATTTTGTATATTCGGTAGAAGACAGACTAAAACTCTACCCCAACCAAGTGAAAAGAAATCTAGTCATATCACCATTTAATTTCCTTGATATTTTGATATCACTATCAACTATTTCTAACTACTTGTAATATTTTGGCTACCAAATTTTAGTTGTTGCAGACATGTAGGTTCAATTTTAATTTGTGCCTTAGAACGTACAATTTCTCTTGTTGTAGAAAAAGATTCAGTTCACCCATCACGGTTTGATTTGATTTTGTGTCATCTACGTGTGATTTTTTAAAAAAGTTTAATTAGGTTACGATGAGACGCGAACTCAATATGACTGTCTGAAGTAATACTATGTTCGAAGTCTGCAACCATCTCATTTATTATCTTATTTTTACTTAATTATGTCTTCAACAACACATGTATCGATGGTCTGGACGCATGTACGAGTAGAAGGAGGTCATCGATCGTATCGTTTTTGATCTAGTTCTACAATGCATGTGTGGTCACGTTATGGATTATGAAACTTGTACTCGAGGTTTGAATATTAAATATGAATTATAGTTCAGATATTTCTTAATCTATTTTATGTTTTCAATATTAGTCCCTCCTAATTCCATCTCACAATCGAACCCTTAATATATTAAATAAAAGCAGAAGAATCTTAACCATCTTACCGCTATCCGTTTTGATTATTTTTTCAAAGTGTCATCATAGAATGTGTTTGAATTTACATTCTTTAATCCTTATTCTTACCAACTACTCCCTTTTTAATATTCTTAATTTCCATACTTTGGCCTTTTCATTCTTTTAGACACAAATTTCAACATAATTCTAGGCATGGAGATTTGCAATTTGCTTAGAAAGACAGCAATGTCAAAGAAGTTTATACACACCAAAATTTTAATATTATATACATAAAATATTATATTTAGGGTTTATTTGTTTTCAATATATATATATATATGGTAAAACGTATATAGTCAATTTTAATTTGTTGGAATTAAGACGTAATTATTATTATTTGTTTTCTATAGTATGTTAGGAGGAGAGTGAGTATAATGGGGTATACCAACATGGTTTGTACGTAGATGATATATTTTCGAAAAAATCGTTTCAGATTTAAATTTTTAATTTAAATTTTTTAAAAAAAACAATATTGTTAGAAATGTCATTTTAGAAATGAGCCATATAATGCGTAAAATCAAATTTAGTTGATTATTATTGTAAGTATCAAATATCGAGTGAAAAAAAAAACCAATTACATATGTGGTATGTGAGATTTTTGACCTATCGATTATTAATATACTTGACCTACTCACAGGCTGTAATTTTAAGGCCTTAAATAAATGACCACTAATTAATTTTCAAGATTTTAAAAATGTATAAATACACTTAGTCAACCAACTAATTAATTAATATGCAACCATACAAATCCAAACACCAAGAAAGAGTAGATATGATGTGATAATTCCCTAGCAAAACCATGTGATATGAGTATAATGTTGATATAGACCCCATTTTTTAGGTATTAAATTATAGTCACGATTTCTACGATTCTTCATTTTTAATTAGAAATTTTAAGTTAGAGTCATTAAAAAAATCAAACTAAGGAGTGTTTTCCTTTTAAATAAGTTTTACATAGTGCGGATTTAGATTAATTAGTGCTTAATATAGATATCGAACGTTGAATGAGCAATAAAAAAATTAAATGACTTCCATTAATGTGTTATAATATGCTATAACGACATTTTTATAAAAAAAATTAGGAAAATGCACAAGTACCTCCTCAATCTATGCCCGAAATCTCAGTGATACATTTATACTGTACAAATGTCTTATTACCTCCCCTGAACTTATTTTATAAGAATTTTCTATTTCTTTTCGGTATACGTGGCACTAGCTTGAGAAAAAAATCAACTAGCTTTGGACCCACAATATAGTGCCACGTAGGCAAAAAAGTTATTAATAAAATAAATTCAGGAGGATAATAAGACCTTAATATAGTATAAGTATGTCTCTGAAATTTCGAGCATAGGTTGAGGGAGTACTTGTACATTATCCAAAAAAAAAGTTATAGGATAAAATTATTTAGTAAATGATCTTCTCTTTTTATTGTTTTTGCTAACTTATGAAATTTTTAGATCATAAATTTCTAAAAATTGGCTCAGAACTAATAGAATTATAGAATAGTACTCATCACTTAAAGTATTAGAAATGAATTTTGTTGTTTAAAAACATTATTTGTTTGTTGCTAATTTCTATCGAAAATTTATAGCAGGTTGATAAAAAAAATTAATTCACCCTAAAATGTTATAAAATATGCTCTTTTTTGTGCTTTTTAAAGGAGTCAAATGTCAACCAACTATTAGAAAATTGATCATATTTTTTTATTATTTCCCTGGTGTTGATAGAATATTTAAACAATGGGAAAAAGAATCTCATGATATTGACAAAAATAAATAAAGACAAACAAAGCAAAGGAATTCACTTGTAAAAATATTCTTTTAAACAAAAATAATTATAAATAAAATCTCAATAAAAAATATCACAATAGTAATATGATAAAAATGATTAGTTAATTCATCATCACAAAGCAAATTCAAATGATTGTGTAACTTTTTTAATATATATTTTAGTGTATTAGTAGCTTGATAAAAATGTTAATGAGTTATGTTTATAAATCGAAACGAGATCAGCTATCGACATGAATTGTGATTAGATGATTGAGATTCACCCGCTCTTAATTAAAAATTTTGAGTTTAAACTCTTAATGAAAAATTATGTTACAAGCAATTCCTAAAATAAGCTATACGTAATATAATATATAAATTTAAATTTAATCGAATATTAAAATCGATATCGAAATTATAAGTTATAAGTGACCCAAAAAAGAGGGTAACTGTCTTGAGGTGGATTCACGTGTGGTCTAGGAAAAACAAATAAATAAAAGCATATTATCGAAAATTGTGTCAAAAAAAAATTATATACTTTGAGTTTAAAATTTTACAAATGGTAAAATTCACAAAACATTTATTGTCTTTGAATTTCAAATTTTACAAATGAAATTTTAATCGATTATAAATTATAATAAATAATGATCTTGTGTCATGATCAAGAATAAATACAAAATAATTATTGGACGATAATAAGATGAATGATCCATAGAATTACATAAGATAGATTTAAAGTATATATGATTTTTTAAATCGAGTGAAGATAGAATTAACCAAACTAATTTGAAATTTTAACAAATGAAGCAAAATATACAAATGACCGTCATGTTCCATTTGTTGGATCATCTCTCATTCATTGCATTCTATACGAAAGTTTGTTAAATTCTAGGTTGAGCGAAGCTAAATATCTTCTATTCAGACAGAGTGGATCATCTCACATTGAAAGTCGTTTGCCGTTTTTAAATTGTCCATATAGAGTAATATTGTTTGTAAACATAACATTTCTGGTCGAATTCGTCCAACCCAACTAAGAAGAATCGAACTCGACAGAACTTTTTTTTTTCTTTTAGATTTTTAAAATAAAATATTATTTGTTTATTTTTAAAGAGAATATGAAAATAACTCTTAGAACTCTATTTCAACAAACAAAACTTTAGGTGATAATGTTATTGTGGGGACTAAAGTCACATGCTAATAATACAAAATTCTCAATTAACTACATCATAATGGAATCTTTCACTTTCCCTAAGTATTTTTAAATAAATAAATGATATAGACATCCAATTTAGGACACAATTCAATTACTTTCCCTCAATCAAAGGGAGACCCCAACCCCAACACTCAAAAAAAAATTTACATTGTTTGAAATTAGTTTTGTAAAAATAAATCTTAATTTACGATAAAATACATGTTTACACATATTTATACGATTTAAATGGTCAAAGAAAAACAAAATCAAACTCAAATCGAATCATGAATTGGTTCAAACAAGAGGAATCGCGATGAGTCAGAAGATTGAAGGATCAACAACCCCACGTCCAAACATAAAATAGTTGAAATCTCTTCATTTTTAACAAACGATTGAAAACATTTCGATACACAAAGCTCTATCCCATTCGAGCTTAATCGAATCAGTAAATTTCAAATAATTCATCAAGAAAAAATTAAAACATCAAGAAGATAAACACCTATTAGATATAGAAAGAACTCATCTGAATCAAATACAAGTTTTAAAAGAGAAAAAAAATAAAATAAAAAGCTCATCTTATACTATAGTTTGGAAGAACCCAAAAAAAAAAAAAATTACAAAGAAATCAAAGTATGATCATTTAATAAAACCAGTTACAGCAAGCACTGTAAAACTGGTTTCTAATTCAAGATTATGATCTCTATACATACATTTTCCTGCAAAGTTTCAATCTTTACTTTGCCAATTTATTGTCTCCACAACTTCAATCTATTTCATAACAATTCAAAAATACAATCTTTAAAGATTGAATCTTTCTCCTCATTACCTCCTCTCCTCAATCGAATCGTTCTTTCTGTCGTACCATTTAAGGTTTGTGATCCTATATTAGCTCGATTTTGTTGATGGCTTGAAGAGTAGAGGAAATAATAATTGTAGGGATGATTTTGTGCTTTTGAGGATAAGTTAGTTGAAATTTTTGAAAGAATTAATAAAAGGGTGGTGGAGGTGGTGATGCATATTGAACTCCTATTACTGGTGGCAATGGCCCTTCGTATACTGGAGTAGGCGGTGGTGATGGTGGAGGTGGTGATGGTGATGGTGGGGGTGGAGAATTGTAGTAATATACTGGTGGTGGAGGAGGTGATGGTGATGGTGGGGGCGGAGAATTGTAGTAATATACCGGTGGGGGAGGAGGTGATGGAGATGGTGGAGGCGGAGAATTGTAATGATACATTGGTGGTGGAGGAGGAGATGGTGAAGGTGAAGGTGGTGGGGGTGGTTCAATGCAAGGAGGAGGTGGTGGAGGGGGTTCTATACAAGGCAATGGGGACGGAGGTGGAGGGGAATGAGGTGGCGGAGGTGAAGAGTATACGTATGGTGGTGGTGAATTTGGTGGAGGTGGTGATGAATAAATGTATGTTGGTGGTGGTGGAGGAGGTGAATTTGGTGGAGGAGGTGGCGAATTTGGGGGCGGAGGTGGTGGTGAATTGTAATAATAAGGTGAAGGGGGTGGAGGCGAGTGAGCAATCGGTGGAGGTGGTGAATTAGGTGGTGGAGGAGGTGGAGAATTTGGTGGTGGAGGTGGAGGTGAGCGTACACAATAAGGCAATGGTGATGGAGGAGGTGGTGGTGGTGAATAAACGGGTGGGGGAGGAGGTGGAGGTGACGGTGGAGGGGGAGATGGTGGTGGAGGTGGTGGTGAATAAACTGGTGGTGGGGGTGATGGTGGAGGTGGAGATGGTGGTGGTGGCGGTGGAGGTGATGGTGGAGGAGGAGATGGAGGTGGTGGTGGTGAATAGACTGGTGGTGGAGGTGATGGAGGAGGTGGAGAGGGAGGTGGTGGAGGTGGTGAAGGTGAAGGAGGATTATAAACTGGTGGCGGAGGCGAATAAACAGGCGATGGAGGAGGAGAAATAGGCACCACAACAGGCGGAGGAGGGGCAGGCAGCGGCGGTGAAAGTGGTGGTGGAGGTGGCAAAACAGGAACAAATTTATGACACTTAAAAGCACTACAATGAATTTTTTTAGACAAAAATGCCTTACACTGTCCCGGAGACCGTTGCACCGGTCTGTTGGGCAAACAATTCCGTTGATCATGAAACTCCGGCAACCCCAAACATACCGGCGGTTCACCGGTGAAGAAATTATAAGAATAGGTAAAATTCTCAAGCTTAGGAAGCTCACAAATACTTTTAGGAATCGTACCAGAAAGCATATTATGTGCAACATTCAATTGCTCCAAATTCACCAAATCACCAAAATTCTCCGGCAACGGACCCATCAACTGATTAAAGCTCACATCAAATACAGTCAAATTTTTCAACAACCCAATCTCCGCCGGCAAACAAGAACGCAACCCATTATTCATTAAAATCGCTTCATTAAGATTACTCATATTCCCAATACTCGCCGGAAGACACCCATGAAAACGGTTACTCGCCAGTACTATCACAGAAACCGGCGAATTCCCAAAATTCTCCGGCAACTCAAACGCAAAACGATTATGATTAATAAAAATGGCGTCTAATGGCTTATCAAAAAGCTGCGAAGGTACATTACCTTCAAATTCATTGAACCTAATATCCAAAAATATCAACTTGGGTAAACTCAAAACAACATAAGGAAACTTCCCGGCAAACCTGTTATTACTCAGATCCAGCTCGAACAGTATCTTCAACTTGCTCAACTTTCTCGGTATTGTACCACAGAAACGATTGGAATTGATATGGAAAATCCCAAGATCTGTAAGAAGACCAAGCTCTTCCGGGAGATACCCTGCAATGTCACCATGGTTAAGGTCAATGCCGGCAACTGTACGGATTTTCGGATTATCCAACGCCGGAGCACAGAAGACTCCAGTGTAGCTGCATACATTAGGACCAACCCAATTCATAGTGATATTAAAGGGATCTGAAATGATAGCTTGTTTCCATGCTTGTAAAGCAATATAAGCATTCTTGATTCTATCATTCTCAAACACCATAGATGGATCAATTTTCACATTTTCACCTCTATCACCAAACTCATCTCTGTAATACAAGAGCTGCCTATGTTTGATGAACTGAGCTTCAGAATCAGTTAAAGGACCATTTTCAGAAACAGTAAACTCAGCATTTGTGTGTTCAGTAAAGACTGAACCACACAAAAAACAGAGCACAAGAAAAGACAGAGAACAAATGGGTGTTTGAGTTTTCTCCTTCATCTCACATATAAGTCATCTGAAAATCAAGAATGCTTGTTTTTTATGCTTTTTTCAGTTCAAAGATTGAATCTTTAACCAAATGTGAGATGAAAAAAGTGAAGATCTATGAAGAAAAATGGATTTAAGAAATGGGGTTTGTGGAATTTTTTTTATTTTTAGTTTAAAAATGGAATCTTTAAGCAAAAATGTGAAATGAAAGAGATGAAGTTTTGTGGAGAAGAAGAAGATAATGAAAATGGTTTTTTTTTAGAGATTTGAAGAGAGAGAGAGGTTGAATTTATTTTTAGATTAGGGATTTTGGGGTTGTGTGAATAAAGAATAAAGGAATACTTTTTAAATTATTATTTTTTTAGAAAAAATTATTTATTTATTTATTTTGTAAGAAATAAGAAATTTCCAAAATAAAAAAAAGACAGCTAAATCACAGCTCAAAACCCACTAGATCCTCTCACTTTCTCTAATAGTTGTATGTGTAGTAGCTATTAGTAGCTTACTATATATTCTCCCTCTTTTTTTAAAAATATAAATAAAAATATTTTCTCACTTTAATAATTAAAAGTGTGTGACTTTATAATGTTGATCTTTATTCTACTAATATAAGCATTAGGGTTTTGGAATAATTTATAATTAAGTCAATAATTAAGATTGAATTGTTTTATTTTTTAAAAGAAAAAGAATAAGGATTTGAGAGATGAATTTGAAATATTAATTTATAAATCTAATGGTTATCACTTTTAGCAACACATATAGACATTTTCCTCTTGTTAGCTTCCCCATTACAAAAATAGGGATCTATGTTTCACCATCAATAGAAGAAAAAAGAAAACCTGTTAGTGATAGTAGTTATTTGCTAACCATCTATTTTATTTGGTATAACACATAAATATAATTGTTATTTTAATTTAATCGATAATAATTTTAAATAGATAATTAATCTGATATAAAATTAAGCAAATAAACACATTTATCCATCATGGTAGTTTTGTATCCTACATAACATTCTGCAAATAGTAGGACACGCATGTCTACTTGTTTAATTTTATATAAGTTTAAATGGTTACTCGTGCATTCAAAGTTTAAAAGTATAATTGTTCGCTGAAATCCAATTAAGAATCACTTTCTTTTTTGAAAATTACTTAATTGTAGCAGAATAGATATTAGGAGAGATAAGATAACCTGAAGATAAATTGAAACTAAAATATAATCATAAATAAAAAGGGAAAAGACGTGCAAAAATAATTTTACAAAATCAAAAATTTTATCAGTTAACGAATAATGTGTATGGATAAGTCTTTTCTCAAATGAAAATAATATATGTGAGTCGAATTTTTAACTGATACAAATGAACTTTTTCTCAAACGGAGATAATATAGTTTTTTTTTAAGTTTGAAGAATATTTGAAGTTTTTTCCTAAATAAAAAGATAATATATAATCGATTGTTATCGTATTTTAATTATGAGATAAATAAGACATAAATTTCTAGCTCCGTCCCTATATTTAGAGTTAGTTTAAAGGTTAGTCGGTGAAATGAGGCCGGCAATTAGTTTCTCTTTTATTATATTAAGTTACTTTTTGGCTTTTTGGTGAGGTGAAGACAAGGTTCTTGTTTTAATTTTATAAAATTAAAACTAAGTGGGGTTTGTTAGTTTTTGTTTGTTTGTGTAGTTGAAATATATCTAGGGTTAAGAAAAAAAATATAAAATATTTTATTTTATGAATAACAAAATGTAATCGATAAGAATTGTGATAAAATAAATAAATAAAAAATTAAATTTTGATTTTAGAAAGTTTTTATATCCCTAAGGAGTATTTCCCATATAAATGAATCCTTTTCTTTTGAAAATTTATAGTTACTATTTTTGAGTGTCGTACTAGATAAATTTATTGCGATTTAACAACTTATAAATCACTAGGAATATAAATTGTATTAAATAAATTTGATGTGATATATATCTCGATTAAAAAGATATTGATGGAGGTAAATTGATCTCTAATTTTTTTATATAATAATACATGTTACATCGATTTAAATATTTAAAATATAAATTTAAATTAACATTTTTTAAAATAAATATGAAAAATCAAGAAATAAAATTTCACAAAATGTCAAACAAGTGGAAGGCCAGTTAATGAACTGTTTTTGGCAATAACGTAACGCGTAATAACAACATTGAAATTGACTTCTCAATTCTTCTAACAACTATACTATTTTTTTGGTTTCAAAATAAATATATATATATTAATTTTAATTAAATTGATTTAGTCAATCTAAATATTTAAAAATTATACAATTAGTATCATTAGTGAGAACTTTTTCATATCGATAAACGAAAAAATAATATATTTTAAAATACTTATAATATTTGCGTAATTTAAATTTCAAAAAAAAAAAGTATCAGATAATTTGAGACAGATAAAATTTGTTTATCGAGTTCTCGTTATACACACAATTTTGGACGCGGCAAACATTTTTGCGTAACATAAGGAAATATGGAAAGGAAGAAAAAGAAGAATAAAAACAATTTTTTAATTTATATTGCGTGGGAAATTATGACTAATATTATTATAATATATACTTTTGGTGATACACTATAGATTTTTTTTTTAAAAAAATGATGATGGAATCATGTTAGTTTGCATTTACCTTAATTATATTACAAATATATGTTGTCTTTCATTGGCAAAAATAATTTTTATTTAGAAAGATTTAAATAGAGAAAAAGGAAACTCCTTAATATATGGGGAAAAAATTAAAATATTATTAGAATCTCTAAAAAATTTAAAAATCTGTCTCTCGAATATATTAATCTCATGTCGCTGATATATTTTTGTTCCTTTTTTGATACATTTTTCTCCTCTAGAATACATCTCTATTTTGTATTTGTAGATTATATCCCCTCTCTGCTACATAGATTATTATCTTCTCTGATACATTCCTCCCCTCTCGATGTTATTGTTCTATCCTACTTCATTTATGTTCATGAACAACCATACACTCGACTTGTCATCAAGATTCCTATTCCAAATTAAGAAAATTCGACATTTATATCCTTTATAAAGTCGTATGATAGTTAATTTGAATTATGCAATTATTAATAATATAGTTATATTACTTTCTATCCCGTATAATATATATATATATATATATATATATATATATATATATATATATATATATATTTCCTCAACTTATATATGTATTAATATACAAATTTCTCCATTATCAACTAGACAACACATTAATTTTATATATCAATGACTTATTTCATATCTACCAAACATTATTAAGTATAGCACAAAGTAATTATCAAATATTGTTTTCACAACCCCCCCCCCCCCACACCACACACATAAAATCGATTTTAAATTTTTCTTTTTATCCACCGATAATAAGTCAAAATGGAATTCAAACAAAGTAATCATCACATCATCATGATAAAAAGACAAGAATTGGTTGATGGAAACTTAAGAATTGACACAAATTAGCTTGAAATTAAAGCTTCATCAAACATCAATTAAGTAAGAATAATCGAAAAGTTTTTTTTCTTTAATTAAAAGTTTTGAATTTAAAATATTTGAAGTACTTAAGTACTTATCTTTGTTAGGGAGCATTTTACCTTAATATAAAACTTTTCAGAGCGAATCTATATCTAATCGGACTCTAATATAAATAACGAACATCAATTAAAATTAATTATTTCAATAAGAGTTATTTGTTACTTAGGCTTGCCAATATATGTTTGTGCTTAGGTACACATGATCCTCATCATTTTAGTATCAGAATTTGAAATTTATTAATTTAAATTATAAATATTTTTAAATTATTGAGTTCTAAATTAATATTAAATGATTACAATTTAAAGTATGCGATCAAACTCGTGCCTTGATCTCTAGCTTAGTTGCTAGCTTGGATGTTAAAGTTACGTGAAATATGTATAAAAAATAATTGTTATAAAATTTGCGATTCAAACATAACAAGTATTAGATATTTATATTACTATAAATTATTTTATCACAATAAATTTTAAAGTGCGTCGAATAAAAAATAGTTATTAGTGATAAGGCTAATATATGGAAGTAAGATAAAAGGGAAGAACAATTCATATTGTTTTTAATTAGAAGAAAAATAATATTAATTTTAGACCAATTAAAAAAAAGTCAAATGAATTTACAATGAGGGTACTATTTTTATTTTATTTTTTTGTAATAGTAGTCGAATAAGTTTCACTATTTCAAACAGGAGTATATTGGATATTTATTAATTTTTAACTTTGACTCAAAAAATCAATTTTGTATTTGCAAATGTAAGGTATAACTACCTTATTTATGTGTAATACATAACATATACCCCATCTTACCCACTTTAATTATTGCTTTAGCTTAAGAAAATTATCCCAAAATAATTAATATTTTAAAATTTGATGATTAAATCTGATAATGGTTTCCAACATACTTTTAATTTTGAAAAATATCTCATTTATAAAATAATTTACTAAATTATATTAATATTTATTATTTTTAACGAGTATGAATAGATCCAATAATTTATCAGAAATATTTTTTTTTATCCTCATAAAACAAGATAAAGACTGAATACATTTACGAAAGAAGTTAAAATTTAAAATTTATGAATTTTTACTATGATTTCAAGTTAATATACAATAATAAGGTACTTCGCAGATAAATATTTTTCTTTAATACATTTATATAATATAGATAAAAGTTATTAAATTTCTGTGATTGCAGTTGTACACCGGATTAGCATTTTATTATCTTCAAAAATACTCATGAAATTACATTAAATAATGTATTATTGAACTAAAATAACAGTTAAAATATAATAAAAACGTGTATGAATTAATATATATGCAACTTGCAAATGTATACTTTACTTCATCTTTAATCAGATGTTTTGAATTTAAATCCTTTTAATCCCTGCGTAAGCTGTCGTTTTTATCCAAAATTGTTTTTCTTTAATATAAAACCTTTACAATATAATTTAAATTTAATTTAATTTTATTATAAATATCAAATACGCGTATACAAAAATAAATAAAAATAGAACTTCTGCAAATGTATGGATAAGTTCATATAATACTAACAAAAACTAGACGAAATAAAGGTTATGTTGGACCCACACGTGACGCGTCTTAAACAGCTGGATCGACGCTTTTATAAGGGGAAGTGGGACCAATCTTAGTCGATCCGTTTAAATTTACACGATACAATTTGATTAAATACAAGAAAAAAACTTCTATCATATTTTAAAAACTACTATTAAAATTGAACAATCTCTCTTTATCGTTACATTTTATTCTGATAGCTTTTTTTTTAAAAAAAAAAAGAAAAGAAAATTGAATACATAAATTCTCTAAATGAAAAGTGCGAAATTAATGTCTCCATCAATTTATCGAGTGCAATTCATATTTCAAATTTGAATTTACAAGCTACATCACATAAGTTGACTCAGTCAGTATCCATTCAAAGAATAACGACTAAATATTTTTCTAAATTTTTTTAAAATAAAATAAAATAAGACAATCTTTATAATCTATATACATACTCTTTTGAATAACAATCTAATTCGATCTTATAAAAATTAAACACTTTTTATCATAAGATCGAATACGAAATAATTTACTAACGACGAGAATATAAACAAGACAACAGAGTGTATCAAAGACACATTATTATCAAAGGAAATCCAAGTCAATGCCACGTTGTCATTTAAGATAAAAAAAAAATTGCCAGCTGGCACTTCCAGCTGTGTATTACTAACTCATGCATGCATGGAGTTTTCTACACTTTTTTTTTCAATTTATAAAAAGTCTTTAAAAGGTCAAAATTATCAAAAATCTCCGTTGTCAAAAAATTAGACTATATATAAAAATTAAAATTGTTGTTATTTATATATATATATATAATATATTGAATAATTTAATTTCTTTGTAAGTCTATTTTTTTTATATTTTGAAAACGCGATTATAGATGTGTAAGTGTAATTCAGACACGATAATAGCCTAAGATCAATCTATATGAAAGGAAGAAGATGATCGAATCTTGACAGTCTCAAACAAATAGACGTATATATACACTCTAAAAGATGGAATATATATTTGATTGAACATCAATATATACAAAGGATGATTGGGGCAATTGATCTAGTTTGTTGTTCTAATTGTGTTAGACTACCCTCATTCATTCCTAACTCGAAAATATAATTATTATAAATCATTTTAATACGTGCTTCGAACATCTCTAAATTTAAAATTCACCTTTAATAATATCATATGATAAATTGATTTACCTTTCATCAAATATTATATATACACATTTCTTAAAAATGTGGTGGTGGTGGGGTGGTGGTGAGGTGGGGTGGGGTGGGATTGGGGGTGGGGTGGGGGGTAGCATTACATTGGTCAAAGTTCAAAATGAGTATAATGGCCAGAACAAAAGCAGAAGTACTGTTTGGTTGATGTAAAGTTGGGGACAATTAATTTAAATTGTTAGGTGGGAAAAAAAGAAGAAGAAGAGAGCCATATAAAGAAATATCTAAAAAAGTAAAAAAAGAATATCGTCAAAAAATTTTATTTTTTATATTTGGAAAGTAAATTTTAGTATATTATTATTTAGGAAAAATAGAAATTGAAAAAGAAAAAGGATTATATAACGTCAAACAATATATACATGACATATATTTCTTGCATACCTTTTATTTAATTATAGTCGACTTATTCACATTCTCCCATTAATTTATCGCTTAATTAAAATACATCGAAGGTGACTAGAAAACAACATAAAGAAACTTAGAGAGTGTGATCTAGTAATCAAAGAAGTAGGCCGAATATCATACATCAAAATTTAATAAAATTGCTTCGTATATTTCTCAAACGAAAGATAACAAGATATGAAATACCCCATAAAACTAGTCAAAATATTAATATCCGTTATTGATAGAAGATGATAAATACTACCACATAAAATTATTTGTAATACGTAAAATACTGACTCGAACATCACGATTATCGAGAGTAAAAACATAGAGGAGCCTTGATGTTTGTGGTGTTAACTTATTTCACGATATTCTTGGTTCTATTTTCGTCGGTAGAGGAGGCAACCTTTCAATTCCAAAAATTTTTATTTTTTGCCACACAATTTTGGGACCATATATATATTTTCACATAACATTTTTCATATGATTTTTTGGCTCCCACCTTGTCTTTCCATTAATTATGATATATTATTTTATCGAATATTTATCATCTAAAATTATATATATATATATATATATATACTATATAATATATATTATAATATATATATATATATTGTTATTAATTGTCATTATAAAATGATGTTAATCTTATATGAAATTCATTATGATATGATTTTTGATAAATTTTGTGTGGAACATTTTTTATTGACGAATCAAATTTTAATATAATATTTGTAAAATTAGTAATTTTCTAATAATGTGAGATGAGTAAAATTATCGTTTTTAATGACGTGACCTAGAATAGATCGATGAGAAAGAATAATATTCTTTTTTATTTTTTATTGCGATTTAAATTTTAATCTCGAAGGTTTTCTCCATCATTCACCAGCAGAACCACATTTTTAAAGAATTTAAGTAGTATATCATTATACCTTTTGGACTATCAGGTCATATAATAATATAATTATAAATCATTTTTCTTATAAGATTTATAATTTTTAATTTTTTCTTAAAATATGAGATTGATTGATAATTTGATATACTACTTTACTCTTTATTAAACAGCTATATTGGAGATAAAATATTTTTTCAAAAGAAACACGTATACCTTCTTTAATTTTTTATTTTTAATACCCAACCACCACAAAAAAAAATACTTTAGAGGAGTTGTTTTACTTTGTTCTAGATACGTTGAAAGTTTAATTAAATATTTATATTAAATAATTTGGTACAAGTATGAAACCAAATAGTATATTATTACAAAAATGAAATTAGAATAATATAGATTAATATTTGGCTAATTATAATTATTATAAACAAAAGAATATAATTATCTTTCCATTCATTGGACTTGATCAATAATCCCATTTCATTTAACTAATTTTATTTTTTGACACATACACAAACACCTTAGTGTATATACCATTATTCCCATAATATACTAAAGTTGTTGAAGCCATGTGGTAGTTGCTAAGAATTTAAAAAATATAGGCCCATATTCTTTTGTTAATCTTACATTATTAAAATTATAAATAAATCCATCACCAAATAGTTTAGTTATGATAATATAATTGTACTATTGTTTAATAATCAAGAAATATCCAATGACTAATTTTACACGGTTTGAAAATCGATGAATAATTGGATCATCCCTCTATCGATATGCTTGATTCACGCAGTTTAAAAATCGGTGAATAATATATAGATCATATCTTTATCATTCTTTCGTCTTTATTTAAATGTCAAGTTTTTATCTTGTGGCACTATTCGAGCCTAAAACATTTGTTTAAGTTCCCACTCAATTTGGAAATTAGTGAATGATGGACTCGCCCCTTTGAATTATTTTTTATTCAAAATTTATCTGCGATAAAATGTAACTAATATTATCGTAAATTGGTGGATCAATTTTTTTTTATCATTTTATACTTATTAAGTGCTAAATTTTTATATGTAAATGAGATTCAAATTCATGACACGGGTTTAATTTACACATAACATATTGTGCTTTTACTATTATAGTTTCGGGGCATAGCTATAGCATTATTTTTACACAAGAATTTATAAATTCAAGAAATCAACACAAGAAGAAAGTACTAAGAACAAGAAATACAGATGATCAATGTTACTCGATTTGAAAATTGATGAATAATTAATCTATTTCTTAGTCATTCTCTATTTAACAACCAGACATTTGGTTGTGACAGGTAAAATTCGAACCTACAATGAATGTTAATCTATCTATCATATATTGCGCTCTTGTCAACGAGTATCTGGATATAGTTATAATATTGTATATTTTTCATTTAAGAACAATAAAAGAAACAAGAAAAGAATACTTAATGTAAATACTAAAAACAGCCAAAAAGATGAAACAAAAGTATATAGCCAGCTAAGTTTAGCAACAAAAAATTGAAAAATCATATTTGATACCTTAGAAGGAATCAAATGATTGGATATGATTGGAAGTTTGGAACATTCTCTTATAAATTACTATGTTAAACTAAAGGAAATAATAATAATAATAATTTATGAACCACTTTCAAATTATTTGTTCATAGAATTTTGACTACAAGATTAAACAATTTAAGTAAATATATATGATAATATTTTTTAACACAATGGAGAAGTAGTTAGTTCTTTCCTCTAGGCTGTAACACACCAAAAAATGCTTTTGAACAATAATGTTAACGAGTAATGTCGTATTTAGAAATGGATCCTGCAATATATAATTCAGAAATTAATAAGATTCATTTGAATACCTAACGTTGTATAGAACATAAAAAAATATTCAAATTTAAACTATGATTGATTTGTGTGATTGCCTCAAGGAATCAAACTAGAAATGACCTATGAATTATTGATTATAATTGATCAAATAATGCAACCTAAATTCTAACATACAAAACTAAATTTTGTAAATAGGAGATTTCAAGGAACTTAAATATATAATTTAAGAAAAAAATTTGGACTTTATATTTTTCTTTCAAAATGCAAATCAAAAAGGGCGATAGATTGAATTATGGTCTGAACAGAATAGGTTATGATTCATCATTTAGTCTATTTTTGATACGATATTTATACATTAACCATATTAAACTTTGATAAAATTTTATCTATTTTAATCTGTTCAAATTAAAATCGAATTCGACTTATATTTTATCATTTATACTTTGGACAATGGACCCAAAGATCAATAACAAGCTACCTAAGATATCTCATGAGGGGCATAGAGAACTTGTCAAAGGAATCATATGATTTGAAAGAGTACTTGACAATTATTTTTGTATTAATAAGATAAAAGCTAAAACTATAGGTAGTCACATGCAAACCACTAAATTGAGAGGAAAAAAAAATCTAAAAAAAGTTATTGTATTATATGATTATAATAATAGTAATATAATGTTATGGATTAAATTCAATTACTTTTAATGTGATATATGGAGGCTTTGTGATGTTATTATTATAGAATTATTGGTGGCTGAGTTAGATTAAGAAAATACATGGCTTAAAAAATTCAATTTTTTTCTTTTAATTCGATATTTTCGAGTTTTATTAAATTCAAATTTTTATCGCGTAAGATTCATTAAAAAAGAAAAGACTCTATTAAGATTTTTTTCATTTTCGGAGCTTGAAAATTTAAAAAGCTTCTAATAAGTAAAGAAATTTTATCTGTTTCGGCATAATCCGGATGGTGAAGGTACTTCAACTCAACAAATAACCTATAGAGCAATGATACTTTGCAAATGATAATTGAAATGTTTTTTTTTTCCACAACTAGAGAAATGTATCAAAGGCACAAGTTAAAAGTGTACCTACCATAGAGTACTATGGTGTGTTGTGCAATTTCAACCAAAAATTTACATGTTGTAGTAGGAAATAGTTGATAGTGATATACCAAAATATCAATGAAAATTAAATGATTTGTTTGGTAATTAGGAAACTATACAATAGGGAAATAGTAACTATCTCTTATGAAACCACATAAAGTTGGAAGGAAGAATAAAAACTATGCACCATATATTCTGTTAGCGTTTAATCATGAATTTAATTGAAATTTAAAAAGAATGAATTTTGAAGACGTTTTAATTTTTTTTTTTTAAACTCAAATTATATTTGGACATGAATTATTTACAATAATTTTTTTTACCAAAAACCATTTTTGGAACTTGAATTTCTTTGATAATAAATTTTCAGAAACTAATCAAATTTTATGAACAATATTTGTTCTTATCTTGACTATACATAATAGATACTCTCTCTGTCCCTTTTTACTTATCTACTTTTAAATTGATATATCTATTAAGAAAATAATTAATGACGTAGTGAATTTATCATTTTATCCCTATTAATTATGAAGTGAATGAAAAGTGCTATATTTTTCAAAGTAATTAGTCATTTAATTGAGGGTATTATAGGTAAAAAAAATTTGTCATTTCTTGATTTGTCAAAATGGATAAATAATTAGGGAACTATAAAAAAAAATAGACAAATAAAAACAGACAGAGAAAGTATTCATACTATTCGTCAATTAACTCATTTTGTTTAGTATATATAGTAAAATATATATAGACAAATTAAATATATCATTTCGATCAATTTAATTTAATCCGTTCATTTAACACTCGTGTATTTTTTGAAAGTGAGTTGTTGCTCATAATAAGTTGGAGAGATAGTTGTTTTTTCTTTCTCATTAATGAGAAAAAGAAACCAAAAGCACTTGTGTGGCGTGGATAGCGGAAAAGCAATTATCTCAAAGTCAAAAAAGGGACACCTTGTGAGTGGAGAGGTGAAAAAATTTATTGAAGAATCGCTTAACGGACGTGGTATAGCAGATGAGATTATTTTTGAATTAAAATTCAAAAATTTGTAGTTTGACATTTGGATATAATTTTTTTTTTTTAATAAGAAAATGCTTCCTTTTGAATGAAATCCTATATAACGTGAATCCAAATATAATCAAACGTTAATATAGATATAAGACACTAAATGATTAAAACAAAATCAAAGTCATTTTATTGTGAAGATAAACAAATTTAAGTTTTACCCAAAAAAAGAAAAATACATTTCTTTTTCATATTTAATCTTGAAGAGCAAAAGGTTAAACTTGTCTCTTTCTCTTCCAATGAGTAATTATAATGTATAAGGAACATATAGTACTAACTAGTGAATATCATATACATATAAATGTTTTTCTTTAAAAATAACAATTTTTAATAATATAGCATTTTAATTTTATAAGTGAAATTTAATGTATACAATCTTATTCATATATTATAAAGATGGAGAGATTGTTTATGATGAATCCTCGAATCAGGTAAAATAAATCAATAAAAAAATACATGTAAAATAAATAAAGCCACAATAAAGTAATGTTACAAATAACTTAGAAAAGTATTTATGGCGATAGCCAAACAAACGAAAACCGAAGCAACAAAAAACACATGTAAAAGGTATTAAAATCTAAAATAAGATAGTAACAAATTAATGATAATAACAATATTGAATAGTTAACTAGAAACACTTAACTACTAAGTACTAACTTAGGAAAGTAATAATAACAATACTAAAAAAATGAACTAATTGATGCTTAATCTTCTAACCTTCTATTTTAATTCTCGATCTTTAAGCTTTTTTGTTTAGAATAGAACTAAACTAGAGAACGCTTAACCTTCTAACTTTCTACCTCAATTTCCGACCTCCAAATCTTTCCATCTGAATTGGAAATGAATTAGACAATGCTTAACTTTTTTTACCTTCTACCTTAATTCTCAACCTCCAAAATTTTCTATCTAAACTGAAAATGAACTAGTCAATGCTTAACCTTTTAACTTTCTATCTTAATGCTCGACCTCTAAGCCTTTTTATCTAGACTGAAATTAAACTAGACAATGTATAACCGTCTTACTTTCTACCTCAATTCTCGACCTTCAAATCTTTCTACTAGACAACTATTAACCTTCATATCTTCTACCTTAATACTCAACCTTCAAATCTTTCTATCTAAATTGAAAATGAATTAAACGATACTTAACCTTCTTACGTTCTACCTTAATCCTCGACCACTAAAAATGGTTCTATCTAGACATGTGGTTCTTAATGGTTATTACTAGAAGAATAAAGAACCAAATTAGAGTGTGAGAAACATAAAGAAGTTTAGCCAGCTAGCTAAGAGCTATTACAAAGAAAGTGAGAGAATAGTGGGCTTTGAGCTGTGATTTAGCTGTCCTTTTTTATGTTGGAAATTTCATGTTTCTCTTTCTCTTTTCTCTATATTCACACCAAAAATCCATAAAAATAAATTCAACTTCTTCTTCCCCCTTTATCTCTCTCTCTCTCTCTCTCCTTCTCAGATCTCAAAGAACCAAACCCCATTTCCATTTTACCCCTTTTTTTCATCTCACATTTGGTTAAAGATTCCATTTTTAAACTAAAAACAAAAAAAATTCCACAAACCCCATTTCTTAAATCCATTTTTCTTCATAGATCTTCACTTTTTTCATCTCACATTTGGTTAAAGATTCAATCTTTGAACTGAAAAAAGCATAAGAAAACAAGCATTCTTGATTTTCAGATGACTTATATGTGAGATGAAGGAGAAAACTCAAACACCCATTTGTTCTCTGTTTTTTCTTGTGCTCTGTTTTTTGTGTTGTTCAGTCTTTACTGAACACACAAATGCTGAGTTTACTGTTTCTGAAAATGGTCCTTTAACTGATTCTGAAGCTCAGTTCATCAAACACAGGCAGCTCTTGTATTACAGAGATGAGTTTGGTGATAGAGGTGAAAATGTGAAAATTGATCCATCTATGGTGTTTGAGAATGATAGAATCAAGAATGCTTATATTGCTTTACAAGCATGGAAACAAGCTATCATTTCAGATCCCTTTAATATCACTATGAATTGGGTTGGTCCTAATGTATGCAGCTACACCGGAGTCTTCTGTGCTCCGGCGTTGGATAATCCGAAAATCCGTACAGTTGCCGGCATTGACCTTAACCATGGTGACATTGCAGGGTATCTCCCGGAAGAGCTTGGTCTTCTTACAGATCTTGGGATTTTCCATATCAATTCCAATCGTTTCTGTGGTACAATACCGAGAAAGTTGAACAAGTTGAAGATACTGTTCGAGCTGGATCTGAGTAATAACAGGTTTGCCGGGAAGTTTCCTTATGTTGTTTTGAGTTTACCCAAGTTGATATTTTTGGATATTAGGTTCAATGAATTTGAAGGTAATGTACCTTCGCAGCTTTTTGATAAGCCATTAGATGCCATTTTTATTAATCATAATCGTTTTGCGTTTGAGTTGCCGGAGAATTTTGGGAATTCGCCGGTTTCTGTGATAGTACTTGCGAGTAACAGTTTTCATGGGTGTCTTCCGGCGAGTATTGGGAATATGAGTAATCTTAATGAAGCGATTTTAATGAATAATGGGTTGCGTTCTTGTTTGCCGGCGGAGATTGGGTTGTTGAAAAATTTGACTGTATTTGATGTGAGCTTTAATGAGTTGATGGGTCCGTTGCCGGAGAATTTTGGTGGTTTGGTGAATTTGGAGCAATTGAATGTTGCACATAATATGCTTTCTGGTACGATTCCTAAAAGTATTTGTCAGCTTCCTAAGCTTGAGAATTTTACCTATTCTTATAATTTCTTCACCGGTGAACCGCCGGTATGTTTGGGGTTGCCGGAGTTTCATGATCAACGGAATTGTTTGCCCAACAGACCGGTGCAACGGTCTCCGGGACAGTGTAAGGCATTTTTGTCTAAAAAAATTCATTGTAGTGCTTTTAAGTGTCATAAATTTGTTCCTGTTTTGCCACCTCCACCACCACTTTCACCACCGCTGCCTGCCCCTCCTCCGCCTGTTGTGGTGCCTATTTCTCCTCCTCCGTCGCCTGTTTATTCGCCTCCGCCACCAGTTTATAATCCTCCTTCACCTTCACCACCTCCACCACCACCCTCTCCACCTCCTCCATCACCTCCACCACCACCACCACCATCTCCTCCTCCACCATCACCTCCACCACCAGTCTATTCACCACCACCACCACCTCCATCTCCTCCTCCACCATCACCTCCACCCCCACCCCCACCACCATCTCCACCTCCACCATCACCCCCACCACCAGTTTATTCACCACCACCTCCACCACCATCTCCCCCTCCACCATCACCTCCACCTCCTCCCCCACCCGTTTATTCGCCACCACCACCATCACCATTGCCTTATTGTGTACGCTCACCTCCACCACCAAATTCTCCACCTCCTCCACCACATAATTCACCACCTCCACCGCTTGCTCACTCACCTCCACCCCCTTCACCTTACTATTACAATTCACCACCACCTCCTCCACCAAATTCGCCTCCACCACCACCAACATACATTTACTCATCACCTCCGCCACCAAATTCACCACCATACGTATACTCTTCACCTCCGCCACCTCATTCCCCTCCACCTCCGTCCCCATTACCTTGTATAGAACCCCCACCCCCTCCACCACCTCCTCCTTGTATTGAACCACCCCCACCACCTTCCCCTTCACCATCTCCTCCTCCACCACCAATGTATCATTACAATTCTCCGCCCCCACCATCTCCATCACCTCCTCCCCCACTGGTATATTACTACAATTCTCCACCCCCACCATCACCATCACCTCCACCACCACCAGTATATTACTACAATTCTCCACCCCCACCATCACCACCGCCTACTCCAGTATACGAAGGGCCATTGCCACCAGTAATAGGAGTTCAATATGCTTCACCACCTCCACCACCCTTTTATTAATTCTTTCAAAAATTTCAACTAACTTATCCTCAAAAGCACAAAATCATCCCTACAATTATTATTTCCTCTACTCTTCAAGCCATCAACAAAATTGAGCTAATACATGATCACGAAGTCAAATGGCGCAACAGAAAGAAAGAACAGAGGAGGTAATGAGGAGAAAGATTCAATCTCCAAAGATTTGATTTTTGAATTGTTATGAAATAGATTGAAGTTGTGGAGACAATAAATTGGCAAAGTAAAGATTGAAACTTTGCAAGAAAATGTATGTATAGAGATCATAATCTGGGCTTAAATCCAGTTTACAGTGCTTGCTGCATCTGGTTTTTTCTTATTTTGTGAGTTTTTATTGTTAGATTTTAGTTTCATCATACCTGTATCTTTATTTTTTTGGGTTTTTTTTCTTCTTCTCAAACTATAGTATAATGATGAGCATTTTCTGTTTTACTTGTATTGATTCTCAAGAATTCAGATTATTCCTTTGTGTTTTATGTATATTTTTCTTGATCTTGCAAAGCTCCAAATCTAGTTTTGTTTTCATAGTGTTTGAATATGTACAAATTGCATTTATTTCAAGTTAAAGTTTTTGGGTAGTTGGTCTATTATCAATGCTAAAGGTAGAGTACATGTTGTTTGTTCATTGATTACCAATGTATATCACCTCTAGTTGTTAATTTGTTGGACTTGTATGGTGGTCCTTCTCATCTTTTGGCTTTAAAACAAGAACTCCATTGTTGTAGTAAATGTGCGATTTAGCAGTTAATGAAGCGGGTGAAAATTTTGTAAATAATAATAGACAATGAAATAGGTGAAAATCTTAGGGTTTGGCACATGTCACAAACTTAGGTGTTTAAACCTTATTGTTAGTCTGGTATTTAAGCGGAGAAGGGATAAGTATGTTACAAAGGGTCCAAAGATCAAAGTGAGTAGTTAAGATGTATGATTAAACGATAGACAATGAAATAGGTGAAAATCTTAAGGTTTAGGGTTTGGTGCACGTCACGAACGTAGGTGTTTAGATCTTGTTGTTAGTCTGATATTTAAGCAGAGGAGGTAAGAGGGATAAGTATGTTACAAACCTAAGGATTCAAAGATCAAAATAGACGATTTAAGCTAAGATGTATGATAAACTGATTCAAACATCACGATTATTAAAAAAATCAATAACTTCATTGATAGCATTGGTAAGAAAAGCAAAAATCTTTTATTTCAAGGGTCAAGATTCTTCCGGACTTACATGCTGGAATTGAGGTAATTTGATTAAAAAATTATATATTTTACAGTTATATGATGTCAACACTTGGAACTTTTTGATCCACCAAAATTAATTTTGTAAAATATAATATCTTATTTCGTTTCAAAATAAATATTTATTTTTTTAATTAAAAAAGTCAATGTGATAAATTATTAAAATTGAATTGAATTAGATTAATCAAGTCTTCCTTTGATGAAGGGGAAATAGTTTAAACTCAAGTCTTAAATTGGAAGTCTCCATCACTAATTTAGGGAAAAGTAATTAATTCCATTATCACTTTGCTAATTAAATTCAAATTTCTTTAGTCATTTTTTTAAAAAAATATTAAAGTGAGGTTTTCAGGATTCCTCAATAGTCATCCTTTCTCTCTTCCTTTTCTTGATAATCGTGGTGTTCGAAGCAGGTTATATATATTATAAAAAAAAATCTCGTTAACAAGGTAAATATTCAGGTAATTAACCAATCAAACTATTAACATTCTCTACTTTTTGTATTTACCATTTCACTTATATCTACTTTATCGTTATTCAAATATTTTGTATCAAGAATTGAATGTTTCAATTAATTTGAATTTACACTTTCCATTACAAGGATTTTAGAGTTATTTATCGAACAAAGATTCCAATTTGAAATCGAAGTGAATGTTACCTCTAGATTATAAATCTTTAGGTTCAACCTAATAGAAATGAAACTTAAATATTTATTCGGATTCGATATTTATGTATTTAAAGAAAATGAAGCTATCTTCATTTTAGCCGTTAATATAACATAGTTAAGTTGAAAAATGTTATTTATGGCCCTAGTTCCTACTTTGCTATTTGTTGCCAAAAAAAAAAAAAAAGCAACAGGAAATGGTTTAAAATAAATTACTACAATACGAATATTTTAATTTATCTTCCGTCATTTTTTCGTGATTGAGTTACTTAATTTAAGTATCTTTTGAAAACAGTCTCTCTACTTTCATGAGGTACGACAAGATTTATAACACATTAAATCTACTTTTGAAGATTAAGGAAAAATACGATAATCATCGTACAATGATAGTATGAGTAAGCACAACCAAGAGGGAGAATTTGATAAAATTTATGTATTTATAGACACTAAATTAAATACATTTTTTTATTAGATATTTAAATATTTATTCGTACTCGATATTTACGTATTTTGAAAAACATTAGAGCCTCTTCCTTCTAGCCGTTGATATAACTTTAAGATTTTTTTCGACAACATTTTCAATTAAAAAACCCTACCAAAATATGTATTTTCATTTAGTATTGTGTCCTAAAAAACATCACACGTGAATATACCTAACAAATTACCCCATTTTATGGGTCACTTGTTGTCTATTCAAATCGGGCCAAATTTGTGGAATGAGTGATATCGTAACCGTTTTTGATTTCGAACTACATATTTATAGATATTATTCGATATTTTTTTAGGTCTAAAATATTCAGTTATATAGTCATAATTATTGATTCAATAAACGCGTATTGACTTACTATTTCAAACTCATCTCAATCTATTATTATCGTTCCTTTCTCCTCAACGTTCTTTTTTCTTCGATCAGTGGCATAACTGTATACCGTGAAAAATAATCAGTGAAACATTCTTCGTTAGTAATTTATATTATATACTATATATATTGAAAATTTAAATTTATCAACGAAATTTTTGTTTTTACCGCTATATTCAATTTGTTTACCTTTTTTTCTTCTTCTTCAAATAAAGTGTTTAAAAAATAAATCATGAACCCTCCTCATATAAAAGAGCTTGTGGTTACATTATTTAATAAATAATGCTTTTTCATTATTTACTCGATTTGATATTTGTATTAAATAATAAATTATATGATTTGAAATAAATATCGACGGCGAGTAAGTATTTATCCACTTAATCGAACTCTTTAATTTTAATGTTTTTTTGGTTGTTTGTATTAATTTGTTGTCTTTATTTATAGTACTCTTTTTCACCAACCCTTCTCTTTCGAATGCATTTTCTTATTCTTATATTTGGTCAACATCATATGGGACTTTTTCCACATTTTTTTATATTCTATCAACACCAACCAAAAAAATAAATAAATAAAGAGTCAATTCTTTTATATTTTGATAATATTTGAGTGATAAATATTTATTCTAAAGGTATTTGTATTAAATTATATTAATTTATTATCGTTAAGTAATTTATTAAGGTAAAATCCATATTAAGTTACCATGAATGTAAGTGATAGACATCTTATTATGATCTCAGCTGACAACTATATATCTAAATTTCGAGGTTGCATAGTTAGACACCTCATCTCGTCTCTAATATGTCAGTTGAACACTCCAACTTATAAAATGATCATCTAGAGTAATACCTCTAAAGTTTATGTGTCACGTCATCATCAGGTGTCCACAAGATATAGTGTGGACAAGTTGATATGTTTAGATATATATATATTTCGAAATTAAAGTTAACATATCTCGTTACCAGTCGAAGACAATGATAAACCTGCTTTTGCTCTATTCGTTTTGAATCTGGAGATTTATACTTGTTAGAAACTCTCTTTCTTTGTATTTCTGACTTTTAAAATTTATCTGTATTCGATATTTGCACTTTTAAGCCTCAAAACAGTGTTCATCAACTTGGTGTAAAATTTAATTCCAAAGTAAGTGGGAAAAAAAAGATTTTGGAATATAAGAAGGCTAAGTGATATATATATTTATATATAACATAGAACAATAATGTCATTGTATCTATCATTTTCTAAACTCTTATAACAAATGATAGTATATAATATGGCTAATACATAAATGCCACCAATTAATGGAAGTAATTGGTAAATGGGGTCCAAATCAACATTATATTTCACATGGCTTTGTTTGTTAGAGAAATTCTCACATCACCATCTACTCAATTTCTTGGTTGTTGATTAGTGAGTTGGTTGACTAATAAGTGTACTTAATTATATTAATAAATAAAAATAAATATACAATTTTAAAAAAACATTAAAATAATTAGTAGTCATTTATTTAGAGCCTCAAATGACAGGCTGTGAGTAGGTCAAATATATTAATTATCGATATGTCACATATCTCATATATACCCCATTATATTTACTCTCAAACAAACATAATACGAAATAATAATAATCGATCAATTGTTTTGAATTTGAGTCTGAATAAAGAGTTATTTTTTGTCGTAAATCATTATATTCTAAATATGTTGATTTTTTATTTTTTTGAAAATGAACCTTATGGGGTGGGGGGATTTAAAGTGTATATATTTTATAAATGATATCATAATAGCTTATGCTATGCCAAAAAAAGTTTAAAAATTTTGAGGTACAATGGAAAATAAAGTAGAGATATTCCATACTTCTTATTTTAACGTGTTATTGTATGAAAAGTTTTAAATAATATTTTAAAGTTAAATAATATTTTCTTAACAAAAGAAAATCCAACTTTTGTTAAAAAATATATTCTGAATCACTGTTTACAAAGTCTAAACCTTCTTTTTTTTTACTTTTTGCTACACTTTTTTCCAACTTGTTAAGAAATATTTTGAATCATTAGCTTTTTCTTTCTTTTTCTTTTTGGTATATATATATATATTCATTAGTTTTCTTGACTTGTAATACTTTTTTTTTATATAATTTTCAAAAATGTAATTTTTAATATAAGAAATTATATCAAATTATAAGTTAAATTTAGTAATTTAACCTTTATACTTCGATCCACGCTACGTGAGAAAGACTGAGTTCGAAATGTCAATCTCCCTTAACTTAGCCTTTTTACAACTTTTTTTTGCTATTTCACTACCAGTCATTGGATAAGATAACGTTACTTAAAATCAAGAGAAAAAAAACACGTGCAACAAAATAATCGAGAATCCTCCTTTGTATATATTCAATAAGTACTGCATAACCCCTTTTACTAAATTATAAAGAACCCTAAATAGTTTAATAAGTTGTCATGACAATACTTTTCGACATCGAAAATTCTCTTCAAATACAAATATGGAACGTTAGAAGTGTTGAAGAAGTACATATAAAAATTATGTTAGGAGACCAATAAACCCTTAATGATCATATATAATAATGTTAGTATTAATTGTTTTTGAAGAACTTTTAATATATCTTGTTCAAGTTGTATAAAAACTATTTTAACATTACTATATTTCTAAAAGAAAATTGCAAATCCCCATATTGGCTAGAATTGTAGTCTCTGTCTAAAAGAATGAAATGCCAAAAAGTATAGAATATAATATTAATAAATATAATAAGAATATTAAAAAGGGAAGTAGTTGGTATGAAAAAAGGGAATAAAGAATGTAAATAAATACAAAATGTATTGTATGGATGCCACTTGGTGAGGACATATATAATAGCTTTAAGGCAAAGCTAAGTTGAGAATAAATTAAAAAGTATGGTTTGTCTAGTGATTCTGTTGGTATATTGAATCATTGATTTTTAACTTTAATCGGTTCGATATTCGTATTGAAATATAAGGTTTATCTTTTGAGATAGTATTTGAACTCTAGACTTCTCGTTAAGATAAGTATTGACATATTGAATTATTGATTTATTGAAGATAGATTCTGAAATGATATTTACGAAGAAATGATGGGTTTATTTTTAATTTTCGGTGTAGTATATGAACTCGAGACCTCTAGTTATTAACATAGTTAAAAATAAATATTAACACGACATTTATATGAAAATGTAGGATCTATTTTTCGAGATAATATCTAACTCATAACCTCTGATTAAAACAATAGTTGTTTGCATATTGAACCATTGATTCGTTGAAGATAGACAATGGTACAATATTTGTATTGAAATTTAGAGTTTATTTTTTGCGATAATATCTTAACTCGAGGCCTCTGATTAAAACAATAATTATTCGTTGAAGATAGATACTGGCACAACGTTCCTATTGCATTGTAAGGTTTATTTTATGAGATAATATCTAAATTCGAGTCCTCTAATTAAAACTTTAGATAATTATTTACGTATTGAATCATTGATTCGTTTAAAAATCGGATCGATGATGTATTACATGATAGCTTTCTTGATACTCTATCACTATTTTTTACTTTTAAAATTCCCAAATAAGATCGTGTGAAGTATAGCAATAATGTCTACACATCATATCATTCCTTCCCAAAAGATCTCAAACCCCTATAATTATTTTCTTTATTATTAATGCCAAAGTACCATATTACTTTTTTCTGACAATTATTATTTTAAAACAAAGCCCTTCAATTGAATTATATAATATTACAAATATGACAATGATGATTGTTGATGGTCGTTGTGGTGGTGATTATACAATGGAGGAACTGTGATTATATTTTAATTAAACCGATTAAGTAGCAATGATTAGTTAGCCTTACATAATTCTTTATTCAGAAATATACCCAACGTAATCTCACAAATGGAGTCTGAAAACGTAAGATATACGCTCCGCCTTAAGGTTCAGAAACATACCCAACACAATCCCATGGAGTTAAAAAACGTAAGATATATGATCGCCTTAAGGTTCAGAAACATACCCAACGCAATCCAATGGAGTCTGAAAACGTAAGATATATGCTCCCGTTACTCCTACACAAGGTCAAAAATATCTACATCACCAAAAACAGCAGAGTTTTGTTCAAATCTTGGAAGGGAAAAAAGAACAAAGAATATAAGATATTACATTAATCCTATCGTACAAGTAAAATACAAACTGTACAATACAGCTGAAATTCTATATTTGAAACTGACCACAACAATACTAGCAAAACAAAACAAGAATAAGTAAAACAATGAAACTTCCAGTGCAGGCAATGAGGGGAGGATTAAAAAAAAAGAAGGTAAATAAATGATAAAAGGAAAAAAGAAGAGGAAAAAAAATATAATAATACACATTTTACGTGCAGCAGGCAAAAATAAAATTCTCATAATGAAGGTTCCCATTCTTTGATAGATAAATACCCTTCAGCTTCTTCCCAGCATCTAGTTACACTTCCTTTTGGCAGCAGCACAGTGGATTCGATGCTCGGTGATGAAAGCTATAATCCTTGGAGATGCCTTGAGCATTAACCATTCTACAGCAAGCAGCTACAAAAATATCGTGACTCGGAATGCTCAATTAAATCACATTATAACACTGAATTTTCTTTATCCGAAAGGGTTTCCTCCAGAAGAAGAGAAGGTGTTCTGGGTAGGGGGTGCAGAATATAATCCACCGGACTGCTGGTTCGAGTTTAGACCTCCAAAAGCAACCCCATCAAAGCCAAAACTTGCTACTCCTGGTGGTCTGCAAATTGAAAAGCACTCCTTCAGTATTACCCCTCGAATGTAAAGATTCGTCAAACAATGAAAGTAAGCCATCTTGAGAAGGAAAAGTTGAACGACAGTAAGTTTATAAAAAGCCAGAAAGTTTCGGTCTATACTTCTAGATTTAATCTCATATATGTTAACACTTCATTTGTTATGTCCTACATAGGGAATAGGGTGCTGGAGAGTTTGTAAGAGAAAGCTAAAATGATATTGTTTGGTGCAAGACTAAAACGAAATAGCTATTAACCAAAGTACCTCTGTGGCATGCTACCAGCTACTTGATGCCCCATGTATGAGCCTAAAAATTAAGAAATCATCAGCGTTCGAAAATATGAACCATAGTTCTAATGAAAGGGTAACTGATACTACCTGGTGGAATTGCTGATGCATAAGATGGTGCTTGCTGAGGCATTGCCGGAGGATAAGAAGTTGGGGCACCGAGGCTGGATGTATGCAGCAATCCAGTTGGAGCTGCCATGTTTGGTAGTGCACCTTGTAATGATGACATTGATGGAAACTGAAAAATGAAAATCTCAATGAGATCAAGGGAGGTTAATGTTAATTAACATATTTCCCACTAAAAGAAAGCTTTGTTTCCTTCTGTTCAAGGTCGAGCACAAAGGGTGGTGGTTGTTGCAGCAATTAGTTATTCGCAAACTTATCACATAAATTATTATGTTGAGAAATAATAGGAGTACAGGTAAAAACCACCTCAAATAAATATGATCAAGTTCACTGCAGATAAAAGCATTTCCAGTTTTTTACCACAAGATGAAACCCAAGTGCATATAATAATCACCTAATATCACCATAAATTATCAACATCCCTCTCTATATCTAATTTTAATGTTTGCATCCTTTTCTTACTATTCAAATAAGTTGAAATGTCTTCAGCATCAATCAGCTTATCAGTACAGTCCAAAAGGTATAAAACTAAACATATCTCTGCTCCTATCGACTCATTTGCTAAAAGAAAATTTTTTAGGTACATCCTTTCTTCTTCATTTTTTGTGTGGGTATGCGGGAGAGCGGGGAAGAGGGGCGGCTTGATTCTCTTTTAATATAAATGCCTTGTGCATCATAAGTGGTGACGGAAAAAATCATTCACAGTAAGGTGACATTAATTTCACATACCGTTGGAGCTTGTGAAGTTGGTTCATTTATGACATCAAAAGGGTTTGATGATTTTGATGGTTGTGGAAAAGCATTTGTAGCCTGAAAAAAGGTGTCCATGAGCGAGATGCAAGCGAGTTTAGCATGATGTGACAATAAAATAGCAGAGTCAAGCATAAACACATTGGGTCAGCACGGATACCATTGACATGTTGTACTGCATCGCGAATCCATAGCCTTGCTGTGGAACAGCATGCCAGCCTGGAAAAGCTCCAGGAATTGAAGGATAGTTTACAGCAAACAAATCCTGCACAGAAACGTACATTCTCAGACTACAGGATTTTTTAAATGTACCCATCTACTAAAGAGAGAACTTCTTAACCTAGACAAATGTTCATACTTTAGGCTATACATATCTTCTAAATATATGATGAGTACTAGATTTAATAACATGATAAAACCATAGAAAACAACTCACCGCAGGCAGTTCTTTTCTTCCAATAGATTTGATTTCAACAGAAGAAGCTTGAGATGCAACTGCAGAAGTGGCTTCCTGAAGGACAGGGTTTACAGCTTGAGGAACTTGTGCAGTTGCTGAACTAGGAAAACCAAGAGTGCTTGGGGAAACTGAAGAATTCCATTGCTGAAAGAGGAAAGATCGTGGTTCACTATGATCAGTACTGAAACACAAGGATACAGCGAGTTGACCTCAAGGACAATGTAGCGCTAAAAAGCTACCTGATTGCCAGAAGGTCCACCAGCAGCTGGAGTAGAAAGCTGCGATATAGCTTGTTGGCCAGTCACAGGAAACAAGGAAGTCTGCTGAGGTTGCATATTAGACCAGTGTCCGCCATGAGTATTTGCAAAGGCATTACCACCACTAACTGGCAGTATTGATGTCTGTTCAGTGGGTGCAGCTGGAGCACCACCAAGTGGAAATGCTGCTGAGTTGTCCATAGTTGCAGCTCCAGGAGTAAAACTGCTGAAGGGGGTGAATGGAGCTGCACTACCACCAGGACTTCCTGAAGGAGCAGTTGCTGGAGCTGTCAACTCTGAGAATACAGTCTCCAGTAGATTGGTATTTGAAGGAGCTGGAGATGCTTTAACCTCTGCAAATGAATCAAAGTTCGCCCAGTTGTCAGCAGCAGATTTCGTTGGTTGAGCAACGGGCATGACCGTAACAGATTGTTGTATTTGTGGTGCGGGTGCAGAAGCTGGGGGTTCAGGAACATCATCAAAATCAATTAATGAGGTTTCGGTCTTAAGTTCAACAGGGTTCCCATTGGAGGACGCCAAACTACTGGAAGATGCAGTCCTCTGCACCATACACAAAAAATTATTTAGCACCTTAATAATTGGTAAGCTATGGGGAAGCCATAAAGGAAAAGAGTGTACTGGTAAGTGGTAAGTAACGTGGAGCATATTTTGCACCTTTTGGTTAGGTAAGCAGTAAGGAGATTACAGGTAAAGCCCGTGCAGTTTGAAAATGCTAAGAGTTATGTGAAATCTAGATGTACATATTTCCAATTTGTTAAATAAAAGGTTTCCGGAACAATCGAGAAATAGACTGTTGAATATGAATATTCACATGGAAGACACTAGATGCTGCCTATGTCAATCATCGCTGATGGAGACAAGCAAGCACTTGTTTGTAGACTGTGATTATGCTGCAAGGGTGAGAGTTGAACTTCTACAATGGTCCAACATCTCACTGCCTGCAAGATAATTGAAAACTATATTGAAGATGATTAAAATGAAGCATTGGAAGAAGTTTAAGAAAGTGGTGGCTGCTCTATGGGGAGCTATGGTGTGTCACATCTGAAAAGCAAGGAACTGGAAGAAATTCAGAGGTGTACAGATACTGCATACTGGAACAGTGGGGAAAATTACAAGAGAAATTGTAGAGAGAATAGACATGCATAAAAATACAGAAAGAGCAAATAGATGTAAAAGTTTTTGGCAAATTTATGTAGTTAGCTGTTGGTCCTTCTTAGGCCCTTCCTCATTACATCCTTACTAGAGAGAGAGTGATGAGGTTGGGTGCTCCTAGTTCGTATGTGGATGTTTTTGTTAATGGTAAGATTCACATTGGTTGCCAAAAAAACATTCGAGAAAGAGCTTTTTATCAAAACCAAAGAAATTGTACCATCATCCGAAAAAGGAACAGATAACACAGGATGTCTTGTGGAAACAAACAGGGATCATAACGGGTGTTACTAGATAATGTAATAAAGCTTAATACCATCATCCAAAAGAATCAGATACCATATGTTGTTGTATAGGATATAATCCACACCTGGGTCCGCATGGAACTATCAGCAGCAGACCTACCACCATTGGTTTTCGGAGGCTCAATAACTCGAAGAGGAGATACACTATCTCCAAGAATCTCTCTAACAGGACGAACCATTGGAGGACTAGATGTGTCAAGGTCGCTTTGACGGTCAGGTGACATGCTTTCAAACTTGGATCCTCCATCAGAAGTTCGACCATTACCAAACCTATCCTCCCGTCGCCAGTCATTGATTACTTCAGCACGGGCAGGACTTCTTTGATCATATCCAGGACTTCTTCCACCACTACTTCTCCCACCAGGACTAGCTCTGTCGCTATATCGACGCTCATATACTTCCTCATTTGGTGGGCTTCGAGAGCCACCCCGGTAGGTATCTGTCTTCCTGTTCTCGTTCATGTTCTCGGTTTCAGCCTGCAGATATCAAATATTATATGAATTACAAGGAATGCGCGTTCAACTAGTGGACATCAAAGGTTTTAGAACAGAAAATATGCTCAAGTGAGGACATCATGGAAATTCTTCTAGTGTAAGAAGCATCATGAGCTATTCTGAAAGTTAAAATTGAGGATGAGCAGGATAGAATATGTACCATCTTTCCCCTTGGCGGCTTCTCAAAGCTCCTTTCACCGGAGTATCTTCTATCCACATACACATGCTTAATAAAATCACGAAGCCTCTCTACATTACTGAACACAAAGATTATTAGAACTCATTTGGGGTCAATAATAAGTATCAAATACATACATTTTATTAAGATCACAAACCTGCCATCTGGGAGAGAATTACGCTGTGGGTCCCAGTCCTTCAAATATATTTCCTTTGCACTCTGTGAAAATGACCCCCCCACCCCCAAATAAAAAGCCGCAAAGGCAAAAGGATAAAGGAGTCAGGCAACCAGTGATGAAAGGAATATGAACATGACAACAGAAGTAGGTGTGCCACTTGTAGCAAAAGGAGCATGCATACCGCATTTCCTCCTCCTTGAAGGGCACTAACTTCTTGTGAGGTAAATTTAGCCATGGATACCGATTTCACTCTATGGGTGAACTCCCGGCTGCCAGTATTTTCAAATGTAGACAATAAGCAAAGAACTAGAAGTTAAAAGGAGTTCATAATGCTAGGGAAGCACCGCAGAGGAATGATGGTTGCAACATTTATTGAATAACAGCACTTACTGTAAACCACTGCATGTTGTGCAAACAAATGTCCAGAAATTAGTGCAAACATATTGTGGCCCCTGTTAAGACGGAAAAGTATGAGATATATTACTATAAATCTGTTATTTGAATAGATAAGAATGACACTTGATAATATTTAAAGAACCTGTTATGCAACTAATTCAGACAAATAAGAGAGGCACAAAAGCAAAGAAAAAACATCCAAGAAATGAGACAGGAGCCTCGACAGTATATACATCAATGAGTCATTTAATATACGGACAAGTTATACATGAATTTTGATAGAAAGATTGTAATATGGTGAATTATAACCAATGGATTGTTAGGTTACCTTATTTACTATTGGTTGTTTAGTTCGTCCTAATAATATCTAGAGATATATGGTGCATCATTTAAAACACTTCTTTGGCTTAAATTGGATAAAGATTTGTTTTAAATCACTTAATCTAATATTGGTTCTATCAACATATATGCCTAAAATTTTGCTTGATTAAACTTAAAAATAAACTTGAGCTACATCAATTATGATTTTAACTTTTAATTTTTCAAGGAGAAATTATTTTCAAGATGAAATTTAAAAAGACAGAAAAATTTATATCAACAACATACTCAATGAAATCCCACTGAGTGAGGTCTCGGAGGGTAGAGTGTATGCAAACCTTACCACCACCTCATGGAGCTTCAATATAAAAAAATGTTATATAAATAAATAAATTTAACAAGCATCTATTGAATATGAAAATTTTATTATAGAACTTTCTTTTTAATTTAAAATGATTCAATGTAAGCTGATACTTTAAAGGGCAATTTAGACATCTACATGTTCTAATACATGTATTGGTAATAGCCGTATCATACACCACAACGATTTCAAGGTATTATAATGTTCTAATTACAGCATAACTAATGCAAGGATTATTACTATTGCAATATAATTTGGCACTAAATCTGCATAAGTAATGAATTTACTACAGGAATTATTTCCAGTAATACATCTAACCAAACGAAATGGAAGGGAATGAGACAGTCTTTATCTAATATATCTGGGCTTCTCATCTAAATATATAAATGTAAGTCAAACACAGACAAGAAAATTCAAACCCAAATCAATGTGACAATTCTCTCATAGTCAGTAAAGACATTCTTTCAGTTTAAGAGAAGTAGCTGGAAAAGAGCTTGTATACTCACTCAATATTTTTTCAAATGAAAATCATGTCTATTTATAAGCCTAACAATATATCATAAGCAGTAGAAGAAACATTGTCATCACTAAAGATAAAGGTCAATAAATTAATGATGAGGAATATGGAGAAGTGCATAAACAAACCATTAATAGGTCATTTGGTTCACATGCTAATTATGTGGAACTAGAGTAGAAGGATTATTTATCCAGTAAATAACAATAAAAAGGCCGTTACATGATAAAAATAACAAAAATTTGTATGTAAAAAGTACTATTACAAAGAATGTTATTCATTTAATTACCTACTTTAAGGTAATCTCAAATACTTTAATCTTCATATTGCTAATGAACATAATTTTTTATTCAGTTATTTCATATTCTCTCCCACATAAAATAATGCATAGATTCTCGTACAACTTAATGTGGATATTATTTAGTACAGCCAACCAAACACTAGTTACCAGGATAATTTTTTCTAATTCCTCAAACCGAAGATTGTATGTTGGATTAACACTGGAATGGTTTCTCTTAATCCCTCAACTTAATGGTCCCTTAGACTCTTATTTCTTGAAGTATCATATCGTCAAAAACACACCAGGATAAGAAGAGAGTAAGGCAAAGGAGTTGAAGTTACTTTAAAGCAGTGAAAACACCGTAGATGTATGCGTGCTCTGTTAAACGGGAAATATAGGATGCACATGCTATCTTATTACCATGGTTGAAGCTACTATTCTTTTAAGTAAAGAAAATCTCTTTATGCAGATTATTTCCGTTGAATGCATAGCATTCCTCAAAATTCATTTTGAAATATATCCTATAAAATCTAATTAATGCTTCTAATCTAAATTTAATATTAGATAAGGATATATTCTAAGAAAAGCAAATCTTGAAGAGTAAATACTAAGCTCTTCCTCTTAATACATTCCTTCCACATACAGAGCATCTTCTTATGAACTGCACTTCTGGATTTCAGAAGATGTTCAACTTTTTCAAAGAAAGTTAGCACACTTTTTTGTAATAAAGATTAAATGTATAAAGCAAATTAAACTTAATATAACAAGACTTGGAATACTTGTGGCATTTGGAATCAAATGCAGCTTTTTTCTTGGAGAATGGAATCAAATGTAGCTTTACAAGTGAAGGTCCTCTCTAGAGTAAAGAAATGGTAAGGAAATGGTGAGGTAGCCAACTTTACAGCCTACGTGATGATTAGATTTAGAGTTTCACCCAATTAGCATATCATGGTATCTGTTTGTGCTTACACCATGTCATATCCAGACCTAGAGAGAAATGCAGTCACTCTAAACAGATTAACATATTGAACAGAAGCCCACAAAACCCCATAGCTCCACTCCTAGATAAGACAGTTGGTCATTAAGAACTTGGCCTTACTTTTCTTTTCATTCTAATGTGTAAAAGTCATGCTAATCTTCCATGTATTCTTTCAAGCTTATTGAAAATTATTAAATAGAGTAGAATGGAACAGATACAGACCAAACCAAAAGGTCAGCACAATTCACAGTTCAAATACAAGAACAAACTCAGCAGCTAAAGAGGTAAATTAAGACCAAACAGAAAGTGACTAAATAGAAAATGGTCAAAATGCTAAACTAATAAATCGAGCCGAACGAAACAGATATAGAACATTCCTATAACCATTGCCAACTAGTTTTGGACCGAAACGTGGTTAACAGATTGATTAATCCTAACAAACTACTCCGTTGTCCCTTTCTATGTGATATTTGAAGAGCCAAAGAATTTTATTTTCCATGATTTGTTCCTACATGTTCAAATATTTCGGATCTTTTTTCTTTGATCAAGTAACTATTTGAAATCATTAACTATAGTGACTTACAAAATTCAATATTCAATTTCCAAAGATGTAAATTTTGTTTCCAAAAGACTTAGAAAATTCTACATTCAACTTCGCATCAAAGTTAGGTACTTTGACATTCCCCCGCCTAAAATGGGATATAGAGAGTACTAAATATAGCAGAAAAGAACCAACATAGAGGATTCATATAACCGACAGGATAGATCAAACTTACCAAACTATTACAGTTTATACATCGTCGATTGTCGGGAAGCTTAAGCAGATTCCGTATAGTTCTTTCATTCTTCTCATCCTCCCTTCGGTTCGCCATATTTTCACAAAAAACCAGCAATCAAAGCCCTATCTCCTCAACTTACTGCCAAAAATCACACGAAAAATAATCACCAATTCCAGTAAAACGATCAATTAGAGTCACATAGACCAGCAAGCAGAGCCCAAATTTCTCAACTTTCTGCCAAAAATTACATAAATATTCATCATTTCCAGTAAAACGATCAACAAAAGTCACATAAACTAGCAATCAAACCACCATCTCCTCAACTTACTACCAAAAATCACACAAAAACTCGACAATTCCAGTAAAACAATCAATTAAAGTCACATAAACCAGCAATCAAAGCCTAAATTTCTCAACTTACTGCCAACAATCACACAAAAACTCATCGTTTCCAGTAAAACGATCAATTAAAGTCGCATAAACCAGCAATCAAAGCCCTACTTCTCAACTTACTGCCAACAATCACACAAAAACTCATCCTTCCCAGTAAAACGATCAATTAAACTCGCACAAACCAACAATCAAACCTCTATCTCCTCAACTAACAGTCAAAAATCACATAAAAACTCGTCATTTCCAGTAAAAGGATCAATTAAACTCGCACAAACCAACAATCAAACCTCTATCTCCTCAACTTACTTCCAAACTCATCACTTCCAGTTAAACGACCAATTAAGATCACACAAACCACCAATCAAATCCCTATCTCCTCAACCTACTTCCAAAAACCACACATAAACTCATCAATTCCACTAAAACGATCAATCAACTCATTTCCATACTAACTGCCAAAAAACCGCACAACAAATCATCAAATACAGTTAAAAAAACGATCCATCGAACTCACACAATCATCAAACAAAACAAATTTCAAAGTTCTACCACATCAGATCTGGTAAATTCACAGTCAATCAAATCCAAAACAAAACATACACTAAAACTCTTATAGTACCTTGATCGATGAAAATGGAGAAAACAACAGCTCAGAATGCTTCTTCCTCTTTTGGAAGAAGAAAATTGTAGAGAGAGAAAGAGAAAATATAGGGTGCTCCGCGGATACAAGGGAGAAACTGTGTGTCTTCTGTAAAGAGAAAACTGAATAATTTTTGACGGGTGGTGGACTTTGGAATGTTGTTATGGGGACAGGTCGTACATGGCGGCTGTGAAATTATACAAATACCCCTCAAAAAAATAATCTATATTTATATACTATATAGTTTTTTTTCGTTATAATAAATCGGAGAATCTTAGTAAATCTGTGTATGAGTCGGTTCAGTTTGATTTTGAAACTCATTGATTAGACTTATCGGTTATAGGTTTGTCGATCAGCTACACTGTTATCGCTTTTAGATAACTTAGAAATAAGATGATGAATCAAATGAATGATGTATATGAGCTGACTGATTGTGTCTTGCTCAACAGTAAATATTAGCATATAGGCATAATACGTAAATATGTCTTTTAACTTGGTTTTAAATCACAATTATGTCCTTCGAGTTTGGGTGTGCACAAGTAGGCACTTAAACTTGTATAACGTTGAAGAAATAGACACACATGTCCTACATGATATTTTTTTGTCTTGTGTGGTGTCCTGTATGTGTATCGTGTCCACGTAGGACTCATGCGTCTACTTTTTTAAGTTATACAAGTTTAAGTGGTTGTTTGTGCATACTCGATGTTGAAGAGCAGAAATGTGAAATGAGGTCAAGTTAAAGGGTACATTTATGTATTATGCTTAGTATATATCTGTATTAAGCATTCATAATTCACTTGATTGGTTATTTGAATATTGTTTATTGGTGAGAGTTCGATTTTTTAATTATTCCTCTTTTACTTTATCTTCTAAGGAAAAAGGTGATTTAATAAAAGACTAGTCGTTTGTGATTATTTGTGGTTGTTTTTTATATGATTTTTTCTCTTTGTGATGAATTTTATTGGTTTCCATTGCTTTCTTGGTATTAATTGTTGTTGAAAATGAATATATGTTTGAATAGATTAATATAGTAAAAGTTTAAAGATATAAATTAGGGTAAATGAGTTTTAGAAAACTCTTCTTATCAATAGTTTTCTAATACTATGTTTAGTACTATAATTTCACAAATAATAATTTTAAAAACTTGAGTAAGTAAACCTTATCTTTAATTTATAAAGATAAAGAAATTTAAATATATAATTTTAGTAATATGAATAATTAATATAAATATTAAATTATGACATGAATACGTATTTATTTGTCTCTTTCAACCATGAAATTAGTGTTCTCATAAGAGTAATAGTAACATCAATTAGGTGGAGTTTTCATATTAAAGTGTATTAAAAACCTTTAATGTAGTACGCAAATTTATTACTCTGTACGTTTCATATTACTTGATTATTATACTAAATATAGTTATCCTATATTAGCTGATCACTTTATACTAAATTAAGAAGAATTAATTATTTTTCATAATAATATATATAACCCTTGTAATTAATTTCTTTGAAAATGTTCACATTTATTTGTAATATCTCCAAGAAGATTTTTAAAGGAAGAATAAATAAAATCATCTTTTTATTTATAATTTTTTAAATATCGTATAAAATGAAAAATGATTAACTAATATGAAATGAAAGGAGTACCATTTAAATGAAAACCACCACAATGAATAGCAAGAGCAACAACAAAGACTATAATAAATAAAACTATCGAACGTAGACTTTTTGGCTACCAACGTAGGTTAAGGACTCGTGATCATATGGTTGAAATTTCTCAAACTATAATCAGGGTTTTAAGTTTGAACGATTGCAAATAAAAAAAATTGAGAATTTCGTATACAAAAAGAGAACATACAATAAATTGAATATCGAACAACAGATGAAAATTTCTTTAAAAGGTGAATGAAATACTCACTGAATTTTGAATTTGCTATGCTAGTATTTTTCTTTTAGGGATGATACCATTTTTTGATTATTTAGTAATTGATATATTTTGATTTGATCTTTATTTATTTAATAACTAAGTATATTTAACCAACAAAAATATGTCTCTTTAGTCATTTTCTATGTAGGGAATATATTATTATATTTAAAAACTATTTTTTAAAGCCCCTTAATTATTGAGAAAATATACAAACTTAATATTATACATTAATTATAAGTCATAGGGGTCAACATGTGTAACCAAACTATCATTACTCATAAGTCATAGGGGTCTAAATAAAATTTTATTAAAATTTGAGTAACTAAAAATTAATATTATTCCTTTCCTTTACGTGATTATGGATGAATTTTAAAGGGGATCTTTGATTATTAATTTTTAATTTTATAAATGATCATGCTTTGACATGGGTCCCATAACGGTGGAAAGATATGGACATTGATAATTTAATTTTGACTAATAGATTAATGATTCATTAATACAAAGAGAATTATGAATATGATTGTGTTATAACAAAATAATTCGAAACTTTTTCATTTTTAATTAGAAATATAATAGAAGTATACTATTGAAAATATTGATACCAAAAATAAGTCATGCAACATATTTATTTAAAAAGTTTAATATCAATATCAGACATCGATAAAACAAGAAAGACTCTTCTATATCTAATTTATTATTTTTTGCATAGTTATAATTAGCCAACAATCACAGAGACAGCTATCTATATTTATTTAATATTGATTTTTGAACAAATCTAAAAATATATTTATAATGATTTGGTTTGTGGCACATGGACCAACTAATCAATGTTTTAAAATAGTTAAGTGATAGTAGGAGTAATATTTATTTAGTTAAAAAAGTAGAAAATTGCCTTTTTAAAATGAACCTTACTTTACTTTTTTATATTTTTTATGTTTTGTACTCACATGCAATTGCTCTCATTTCATGTCTCATTTTCATGAGGATTTATCATTATAATATTTTGTATAAATAGTAAGTGGTAGTAATAGTTTTAAAAGTTAAAATTAGTAAATTGTCTTTTTAATTTGAATCTCACTTTACTTTATATTTTTTTTTATTGCTCTCATTTGATGTCTCATTTTAGGATGGATCATTATTGTGTAAAACTACCAAGATTTTGTATGTTATAGTAATCAAATATTTTTTTATTTTTTTTACAATGGATAAAAATGTGTTTATCCATTTTAGATAATTAAAAGAATGTGATTTTTCTCGATTTAAAAGTGATTACTTAGTAAGTTTTCATATCAAATATAGTTCGATTCTTCATATTCGATTGCGTGTGCAAAACCAAAAATCTTGACCTTATTTAGTATGGTAGTGGCTATAGCAACTCAAGAATGTGTTAGGTCAAGTTTAAATTTCCGACATGATAGTATTATCCATTTTCAATTTTCTTACATTTTTTTTTATTTCATCATTGTACGTAAATCTCAAAATAAACGATAACATACTCAGTGTAGTACACAAGTGAGTCTAGGAAGAGCAGTGTGTACGCATGACTAACCCCTATCTTAGGAGATAGAAATTATTTTCAATAAACCTTTTTACTTATGAAAATAACACGAGTGAAGAAAGCAAGCAAAAAATACACAAGACATGACAAAACATATCGAAAAATGACCAATAATAAACAACTCATAAGAAGTAATATATAGTAATAAAAATAAAAAAATAAAAACTTTATGATATAAGCACTCTAGCTTGTTAGATTTCACCTGCAAAATTAAAGTTTTGGCCACACCTTTTTGTACTATTGAAGTAATAGTTCAAATCTTTCTATGCATATTTTCTCTTTTTAGTCAGTATAATTGGACCACAACTTTAATTGCACTTGAAATGAATATGGCAAATAGAAAAAAAACTCATCACACAAACATGAAATAAGCTTTAATTTCACTAGTGCCACCTATTTACAGATATATTTATATAGAGATAGTTTAATATTTATAGAGTCTACGTACTATGACAATAACAACAACATTATTTGTAGTTAACCTAAGTTTGGGTCGGTAGTATGAATCTTTACTATCAAAAATGTGATGTTTATGTACTATAACTAACATTGTTTTAAGTATTGATGTAACATGTGCATAAGTTAACACATTATTTTTAGTGCCAAGTATTTATAAATATATATATAGAGAAATAGTTTATTTTTTATTGAGTCTACCTACAATGACAATAATAATAACATCAACAACATCATTTGTAGTTAATTTGAGTTAATTATTTGGGTCAGTAGTATGAATCCTTACTATCAGAAATGAAATGTTTATGTACGATAGCTAACATCATTTTTAGGTATTGATGTAACACGTGTATAAGTGAACACATTTCAATGAAAGGATGTTACTTATTGTGATAAGTTAAAATATATGAATAATTTCATTCGATCGATCTTATATCAGTTATAGTATTGATATCAACGACATTATTTATAGTTAATGTATCAACACATGTGTCCGATCCTTTTGTAATGTATCAGTGCTTCTATTATTGTATCCGTTCAAGGCGTTTCTGTAATTATAAAAATTTAAGGATAGATTGTAATTTTCCCGTTAAAAGTAAGTGATTTTTATAATTTGCCTCTTTTTTTGCCGACGGTACATTTACGTAAGAAGCCCTATTTAGGCCCACTTTAGACAATGGGCCCAACAAAATGTTAAATCTCTAAAGGGCAACTTTCACATATAGCAAACAAAAAATTCATATTTGTATGCTATAGCAAACTTTGCATAATTGCGCTCCATAGCAAACATAAAAACTGTATAATTCGCTATACATATACAAGTATATAATTCGCTGGCCTAAATTGTATAATTCGCTGGACTATTTCGCTGCAATTGTATAATTAGCTTTGCATACAGTTGAATCGAATTAAAATGTATGTATATTGCATAATTATAAGTGTATAGCAAGAAGATATATCTTTTTCTCGCTTTATACAAAAACAGAAACACAATATACACTTCTGTTGTATAAAGCTAGAAAAAATTGTATTTCACTGCAATTGTATAATTCACAATTGTATAATTCTTTGGCCTTTTTCTCTGCAATATTTGAAGTAAAATGTTTGTAAATTATATAATTAAGTGTATAACACGAAGATATACTTTTTGCATGTGTATATACAATTTTCTCTCGCTTTATACAAAAACAGAAACAAAAATTATACACTTTTGTGTATAAAGCGAGAGAGGCGAGAATGGGAGAGTGGCGAGCGAGACTTCTGGGAGAGAGACGCCTGGCAAATTTTTCCATGTTTGCTATGGAGCACAATTAAATCAAACCCTAGCTATTCTATTTAATTTAGGTTATTAGTTTGCTATTTTATACAATTTCCCATCCGTAAATGATGAGGCCCACAATGAGTTAAGGTACAAGAACTATGGGCCCAACCTTCTTGGGCTGTACATGTACCAAAAAGCCAATAAAATCGGAAAAAATAGAAAAATAGCCACTTTTTTGTACTATTCATATAATTTAGCCACTGTTTAAAAAGTAGCCAAAAATAGTTATATTATGTTAATTGGACACAAGTACTCCTAAACTAGACACAAAATTCTAGGCTCTTCTTCCATAACTCAAACACAAAAGGACATGAACATTTACTTTGAACCATTTACTAAATCAGAAAAGGATCAAATATATTCTTAAACTATGTAAATTAAGTAGATATATCTGATATTAAATCGAATAAATGAAATACACGAGATTCTTGTAGATTTATTTGGCCTATAAGGGGAGGAGACCAAACTATTAGCTTGGGTGTATGCATCACCAATATTTAAAGATAAGTTTTATAAAATAGTTATTAGATCAACTACGTATGAAACTGAGTGGGTTGGTTAAGAATTCAAACAGTCAAAAGATGAAAATGGTAAAAACGAGGATATGCTTAGATGGATGTCTGACCATATTAGGAGAGTTAAGATTAGGAACGAAGATACAGGGTAAGATGATGAAAGTGAAATCGAGATGGTTTAGATACGTGAGACGGAGGAACACAAATTCCCTGTTGAGGAAATGTGACTTAGGAGAAATGATTAGAAAAGACACTACAAAAATTTTCATTTCATAACCAATGGTACGACTAGATAGGAGAACGAAAAGGTCAAGGATTAGTGTAAAAGATCACATATAGTTAATCAGCTTGAAGTATCTTATTTTCTCCTTTCAGTATTATCATTATTATTATTCAATTATCTTTCTTTTTTTAATTATATCACTGTTGTTGCATGCGCGCTTTAGTTATCTTACTAGTTTTACCTTCAATATTTCGCTTTTCTTCGTATTTTCATTACCGCTTCTTACACTTTATATTTTTAAAGCATAACATCTTCAGCATACAAAATAAAAATAAAATTTATATATAACTCGCTCTCTCCAAACTCCACTTATAAAATCGAATATATTGCTATTGTTATGCAGTAGTGAGTGCAATACAACTGGTAGTCAACAAATCTAGTGAAAATATATATTTTAAACTCTCATTTAATATAGAGCTAAACTCTTCTAGCTTCCAAAAGGACACTTACTTTTTCTATATGCTAATAAATAATACCCCTTTTTACACAAAAATATAAAAAACCAAAAAAAAAAAAAAAAAACTTCCAAAATTTCCAACTTTGCTATGAATATTTTCTTGAATAAATTTGTCTTCTTATTCAAAAAAAAAATCATTATCACATGGACCAAATTAGCTGTGAAAATTAGACCCCACTTTAACCAAGATAAAAAAATACATACACTTTTATAGAACCAATAATAGAGCTCATTATATGGCCCCCCCTTAAATAATTTAATTTCATCTACCCTTACTTTATAGTATATAGTATAATAATTTTTACATGTAGACAAAAATTTTGAGCTCATTTGTAGACCCCTAAAACCCTACTATGTCTCTATAATATGTTTATCTTATCCACCAAATATTCCTCTTTGCCTCCCTTAACTAATCATAAAAAAAAAAATTAATTATCAAAAAGAATTTGAGTGTTCAACCTAAAACTTGAAAACAACAAATAAAGTAGTTTATAAAAATTTCGAATTCATTGTATGTCGTTGATTTCTAAATTACGAGACTAGAAACTAAGTCTGGTGGATGATCAGTTATGAATTTTAGACCAGAGAGTGATGAACAACCTCATGACCTTCGGATTGTCATGTCATACAACTCATATCATGGTGCTGAGATGATCTAATGGTTGTCAGACACAAAGTTTTGTACCTTCGGGAACATTTGATAAAAAATTGAAATGATACAAAAAAGATTAGAATGATCCTGCTCAAGAATAACACGCACAAATTGAGTAATATCCAAAAATTAATAAATTGTTCTATCTATCTTTGGATAGCTAAATTATTCCCTTTAAACATTATATATATATATATATATATATTATATATATATATATATATATATATATATATATATAATTCTTTGAGAGGTTACATTTCAAGTAAATTTTGGACTTTGAACAATTGAATTTGGTGCTACAAGACAAAAAGGACCAGCTAGAAAAATAAAAAAATATGTGTATGTATACACACACTTGGCTTGCTGAGTTGCTGTTTCAAAGACCTCAAGTCATGTGCATTTACAATACATATTTTTTTAAAAAAATATTGTTTAGGATCTACAATAATATGCAACCACTTAAATTATACTAACAATTCATATTTAGTTATACTATCAGCGTATATAATTAAATCTATTTTAATATACACTGATATATATTAAATAGCTCAATACTATTTTATTGTACAAGATTACAAGGTCTAGCCCGAACTTACTCTTTTTATATAGTCTCGAAGTTAGGTGCACAAGAGGTTTATTCAAAATTTCCTTTGAGACAAAAATTACATTGTATATATACAATAATAACAACAATGTTGTTGTTATTATTTTGTATACATATATGATAGACGATATACGTTACATCTGTTTTAACTTTTTTTCTAATACTTATAAAACTTTTTAGACACCATAAATTTCATTGATTCACATTGCATGTAACTTGTGAATATTCTTCTTTTATGTCTTCTACTCAATAATAATTTTTTTCTCTTATTTTCCACTTTGATTTAATTATACTTTCTCATGTGTATATTAGTCACATGAAACTAGATGCTCTAACTGTACCTAAACACCTAATCTCACATGAAATCCCTTAAATATGTTGGAGCTTTTGTCTCTCAAATTGTACTACTTTTAGTTTCACATCACATGTTCAATTCCCTTTTATGTTAGAAAAGTTCATTTTTAAGTGCCTTTTTCATAAATTTATTTACACGGACTTTCAAAATTTGAAATTTATAAATTTTTATATACTTAAATTAATACTATAAAAGTATTTAAGTTATTAAATTACGTGAATGTTCAGATTTTTTCTTAACGCTTTGTCCTCCTAGCTAGCTACATACATACATAGACGTTTATACTTAATATTTTTAACGCAGAACATACATATTATATACTAAATTTTACACTCATAATTTTAAAATAACGAGTTCAAGATAAAATATATTAAATATCGAACTCATCATATTTAAATACAGAATTTTGACTTGTGTGTGTCCCCATCTTAAGTACTACTACATACCTTCTACTTAATTTATCTTCCCTACAAAAATGGGTTGTAGAGAGTCATGTCTCCCTTCTCCTTTTCATCATCAATAACTTCATTTTTTTTGTTCATTTCTATGAATTATATTTATTGTTTTTTTACCTTATATTAATTAATTCATCTTTATATAGGCAAATATTATTTGGTTGTTTGTTGTAATGATGAAGATTAATTTTGGTAAAGTTTTAGATTGTTTTAGTACTATTTCTTCTTCTGGATCTTGTTTTTGTATCAATGAATTTGGAGTTCATGATGATGATGATGATGGATTTGAAAAGAAGCCATTGATGAATAATAGTTTATCAAATCAAGATGATGAACCTAAGTTGATGAGATTAAAGGATGTTATTAATGTAGGACCTCCAACACTAGCTTTTCAATTGAAGCCTAAGGTAATTAAATATGTTTTTTTTTCCGAAGAATTTTATTTACTTAATTATGTCTTTAATTAACACGTTTCTTCGTGAGGAGCATAGGTAGATGCTAGATACGGATTCAGCTGAATCTAATAGCTATTGCTTAAATAGTGTATGTATGTCAAGAAAAGATGTTAAATGAATTGATGTTCTAAAATTCAGTTCATGAAGTTGAAATTCTGGCTCTGACTCTGTCTTTCGTGTGTATTTGATTTTTTTTCTAGACCAAACACGTGTAATTTTTTTATTTTTAATAATGGAATGAAATAACATAAAACTCAATATTTTTACTTGCTTTGATATCAGGTTGGATTGAACGATCGTCTAATTATTTAATTATATTGTCATGAAAAGCTTTGAAAATCTTCCATTTTAAGTTAGTTGATTAATTTGGGCAATATTTGTGTATAATGAATTTGACTGATTTTTTTTTTATAATGTGAAGGATAGTTTTAAAGAAATGAAAATATGAATGTGAAGTCTTATTATTGAATTTAATTTAATTTTATTTGAATGTAGATTGTGGTGCTAAGAGTTTCCATACATTGCAATGGTTGTGCAAGGAAAGTTGAAAAACACATCTCCAAAATGGAAGGTAAAATATTTAATTTAGTTTGTTTTAGGTTATAACTGTCGGTATATTGAAATTAAACTTGATTCTGAATATAAAACATAATATATTGTTCGTAAAAACTTATCATATACGTGATAAAATTAAATTGGATATCAACCTATTACAACTTATCTTCTTTATGTAGAGTTGCCACCTGATATTATGTACATACGATCTAAGATAAACTTAAATGGAGCACTATAATTGATTAAATAAATTATTTGTTATTATCGTAATCTATAAAACGCGCGATATTATATGTTAGTTACTAAATTAATATTATATTTTTCTGTTTAAGCAGGGGTAGATATGTACCAAGTAGATTTGGAGACCAAGAAGGTTGTTGTTATTGGAGACATAATACCTTTTCAAGTGTTGGAAAGTGTTTCAAAAATTGTCAAAAATGTTGAACTTTCAACTTGGAACACTCCTGAATGTTGAATATTATAAAAAAATTAAAGAAGGGAAAAGAAAATTAAAAAAAAAAAAGAGCCAAAAAATATTTATGATTGAATAATAAAAAAATGGCTATGCAAATATTGCAACTATATAGTATATTTACATGTACTATTATGTATAACCAAGCATTAAAATGAAAATGAAGCATATGTACATTATGTAATTTTGTATCAGAAAAGAAAAATTGCATCAAATATTATATATGATTGAAACATAATTATTATATTATTGTAGCTAATTATTATATTATTGTAGCATAAGGATGACATTGTAATTTTTTTAAATGTTAGTTTGATATTTTCTTTACTCTTCTGAAAAAATAATTAAAAGTAAAGTCTATGTTATTTAGTTTTCTATTAGCTTCATTTATGAAATTACACTATATATGTTATTATCATTTTTATACGGTCTTTACTCTTTGAATTCATTAATATGTGCGATTTTTACTATCAAAGTCTTTCAAAGATAAATTATTGATGTATCAAAACTCAGTGAATAAAAGAATTTATGATACGTTCTATTCTTTTTTATTTAATATTAATAAAATTGAAATTCATTATATGCACTTGATTCATATCATGTTTGAGTTGTGTTTTTTTTATAATTTCACAGAATTAAAGGATATATTTGGATGAGCAATATTTAAAAAAAGATTATTACGCATTTTGTTCTTAAAATATATTTAATTATAATCATGTTATATTATCGTTTTTATGTATCAACTAAGTTCTTTAATTATTATTGACGAGCAATCAAATATGTAACTTTTTTTAATAAAAGATCAACCCAAATTTACATAGAATAGTTGAGATTTTTCTACAAATTCATCCTTAATTCAAGATCTTAACATTTAGTATCTAAAAAATTGAAAAAGAACCCTCTTTTGATCACCATAATGAACGTTTCGATTTAATTGAATTTTAATATCGATATCGAACGTCGAACCGAGAAAATTTCGCCACACACAAACTACGTGTCACATTCTAAGGGACTTCACGTTATATACAAAGTATACACATTAACACTTTATCCAATTTCATTAGTCTTCAAATCGACTAATCGAATAATCCCCTTTTTCGCTAAGCTCAAAAAAATGGCAAAAACCCTAGTAATCTTCACCATTGTTCTTCTCCTCTTCACCATTTCTGTATCTTCTTCGAATCCGGATCCGAATCCTGACCCGAATCCGGATCCGGCACCATCAGAGGCTCACAAGGAGCTAATCAGATTCGGGTTTCCTATAGGGTTGCTTCCAAGGAACGTTAATGGGTATTCTCTGAACTCCAGTTCCGGCGAGTTCTTAGTTTCTTTGGGTGAGAAGTGTAAAGTTACTCTACCTCCGGACAATTACCTTGCGACGTATTCGAAGAAAATTAGGGGGAAAATTGTTGAGAATCGTATTGCGGAGCTTGATGGGATTAGTGTAAGGGCTTTTTTTAAGTGGTGGGGAATTACGGGTATCAGATCTAGTGGTGAGAATTTGGTTTTTGAAGTTGGAATGGTTACTGCTAAATACCCTTCTAAGAATTTCATTGAAAGCCCTTATTGTGAAGGGAAAAAGCATTCCTCTTCCTGAGGTAATTTTGATGTTTTATTCTAATAAAGTTGTTTCCTTTTTGTATTTTCTGTGCATTTCTGGTTTTGTGTATGGGATTGAGAGTGATTCAACCTGTTTGGAGATGGTTTATGTAAATCACTTATCTATTGGTAAGGTTTGCGTATACTCTACCGTTGGGATTACACTAGGTATGTTGTTGTTTGTTTGGGGGATTAGGAGTGATGTTCTCTTGCTACGATATGATTTTTTGTTTTTACTTTTTGGTGAAATGTTGAAGGCTATAGTAATTTCTGTTAGGTTGTTGATCCCTTTGTTTTTTGATATACTCTGAACTTCTTTTCCAACTTTGTTATTCAAAATATTGAGACTTAGTATGTTTGGTAACTTTTTCAACTTTGTCGTTCAAAAGATTCGAGACTTTAGTATGTTTGGTATCTTTTTCAACTTTGTCATTCAAAAGATTGAGACTTTAGTATGTTTGGTGACTCTTTAATTATAACTTTTTCATTTTGCTGTTTGTTTGAAAGTGACATGATTGTTGAAGAGCATAAGATTTTAATGGTAATTCTGGTGTTGTGTGATATTTAGTTGATGTTCTATAGTATTTTTTCACTTTCTAAACTTCGTGTTTGGTCAAATAGTGTATTGTAAAATGGAAGAGAAGAAGTATTGGGTTTCAGTTTCGATGCTTTTGGTACTCTTTAACAGTGTAGTAGCAGTCCGGCATCAGCTTGAACATTATATTTACTTTTAATTGAACAAGTTGAGAGCATATATATGTATACTAAGAGCCTGATATTGGCTTACTTTTAGTGCTTTTGGCTATTAAGCTCTTTTTCTATTTTTTGTAGTGTTTGGGAAAGATAAAAAATGCTCATAAGCACTTACTTTTGAGCCAAAAAAGTACAGAAATAAGCTAAAAATTGGGTATGACCAACTAATGGCTCTTAACTTATAAGCTATTTTAAACAAGCAAATCCAAATACCCTCTAAGTTGGTAGCCCTGTTACAAGCACTATAGCATTAGCAGTGGTGGGTCAGTGGGTATATTTTACTCCACTGACTTGGAATCCTGTTGTGTCTTTCCTATTCCATGTAGGAGATATTACCATGTTTCTTAATGGAGTAGTGAATAATGATACAGTTGTTATTATGGTTCCCCATTTTAAGCTTTTTAGGGATGAGCTGATTTTGGCTTTTGGTTCTATCAGAACTCTACGTTTTCTATTGAAGAAAGGATAGAAAACAAATTATTTTATGCTTGTGCTACATCTAAGGATAAAAGTGAAAAAGTTAGTATGTGAGTTAAGCAGTAGCAGAGTTAAGCAGTAGCATCTAGCAGTAGCCGGATAAATGCTTATTAGAGGTTCGTCTTCTGGAAATATTTTGTGGTGTTGAGTGGTCTTGTTGGTTGACCATCCTGTACAGGATATTGATTTTTAGTTGCTCATCATCACATCAATGTCCTCACGGTATTTCCATATTCAAAACAGTGACTTAAGTAAAACTTTCTGCAACGTCTTTTTTCTATTATATTCTTGGTCAACTGTACATCATGTACTAATGTTGAAGTGATTCATAACTGATTATATTCTTTGTATCCCAAAATAGTTTTACCTAAATCTAACATACCGATGATTGAAATGATATCTAGTAATGCTGGTCCATCGGTAAGCTTCCTAACTACTCAATCCACCTCCTTGTGAAAATGTAATATTTTTTGACCAGTTATTGATGATGAGTTGATGTTGATTTGTTGGAAGAGTTTTACAACAATGAGACCCTATTCTTACGGTTTTCTTATGTAAATTGGACTTTTTTTGATAAGCTTGGTCCTTTTTTGTTGCATTGGAAAGTGAGTAAATAAAATGTAAGAGACCATTATCTTTAACAAGAATTGAACTAATAGTATGTTTTGCCTCATATGCCACATCTAAAACACGTGTCTAAAGATCTCTATATAATTCTTGCTCAACATCCGTGAACAAAGATCTTATGAATTCTAGGTCTTCTTTCACCAACCTAATTTCTTCTTTTATAAAAACAATTGAATAAGCTTGAAATTTAACAAATTATTGTAGTTTTTGATTAGAAGATTTATGAATAGTAAGTAGTCGCGCTTCTCAATGAGTGATATATCACTCTCTATGAATCCTCTACTCACAAACTTTAAAAAATTGCTTAATTTCGAAGCTCAGTCAATTGCTTCAAAAAAGGAAGAAATTAGGCCGGTGAAAGACAACTTAGAGTTCATAAGATCTATATTCGGGAATGTTGAGCAAGAATTGTAAAAAGATTTTTGCACACGTGTTTTACAATATGGCATATGAGACAAAGATGTCATTAGTTCAATTTTTGCTAGAGATTATAGTCTCTTGCATTTTATAAACCCACTCCAGTGCTTTAGAAAAGACTTATCAAAGAAGAGGTCTTCAATTTACTTAAGAAATTCCCAAGAATAGGGGCTCATCACTGTGAACTCTTCCAACAAACGTATTAAGCTCAAATAAAGCATGAGCTTTCATGAAAAAAAACACAAAGGGTGAAAAAATACAAATATATATATATATATATATATATATATATATACACATATACACAAAGGGTGAAAAAATACAAATATATATATACATATATATATACACACACACACATATATATATATACACACACACACATATATACACATATATATATACATATATATATACAATCAGTCCAAAACTAATAATAAGCATGAATGAAAAGTATATGAACAAAGAAATTGACAAAAAAATTAACGATCAAGGAAAATATCAATTTGGCAAGAAAAGTATACCTTAGAACTTAGTGACGACACTAAAATGCACATTAAGGTGAAGCACTCAACACATCTTGAGCCTTACTTTAGGGTTTAGGCGTGCCTTTGACAACACCACAACAAACCAAAAAACTTGTCAATTAGTTGTAGGTTTTAAGGAGACAAATTGGATAGTGAGGAAGCTTATCAATTGATCAACTGATCAACATGTATAGATATTATTTCAATCATCAATATGGTGGGTTTGGTTTAAACTTAAAACTGCACTAGCATACGAAGTATGTAATGATAAGTCAGTTAATATAACACGAAAAAGATGTTGCATAATTATTTTAATCAAGTCACTAAATTGGATGGAAATAGAGGAAGGATGTTGATATTGATATTGGTGATGAATTGCAAAAATTGGTATATCCTTTCCAAAGGCGATCTTGACACCATCGGAGGGCCACAAGGAGTTGATCAAATATGGCCCCCCTATAGGGATATCTCCAAAGAACGTCAATGAGTATTTTTTATACTCTGGTTCGAACGATCTTGTGGTTTCCCTGGATGACAAGTATTTTCTGAACTTTATTTGCCTTACTTTCTGTAAATAGAGCCATGCTATGTTACAAACATAAATACCACAAATTTATGGTCCTTTTGGTGTTCCGAAAGAATGTAACATTTTCAGGTTGTATTTATCTTTTAATAGAAAGGATCTTTAGGGTCTGGTGATTTGCTGAGAGATCTTCCTTGTGAAAGGCTCATGGAGATTTCTTAATGAGTAATATCTTTGTTAATGTTACTTGCTTAGAAGTATATGGGTACTTAAATATGTTTGGTAGGAATCATTTTGAATTTTTCTTGTTGGCTTTTGGAACACTAGCTTTTGAGAAGTCATTCCTGATTAATGATCTTTTTTCTATTATGAGTTACTTTTTTTGTTCCTCATTTTCTTTGAAAGTTCTTGTTCAGCATACTTCAATATTTCCTCGAGTTCCAAAAAAATTGCTAAGGTCTACATGTTCGTTTGACACGAGTAGACTGCTAAAAGCATTGCACAACACTACCTTATTTGTATTGTTGGGATTTCTTGTTTTAAGCATTTGGTCTTTCCGAAGTACTTGCACTACTGAGTAAAAGTTTGTGAAGTGCCCTTTTTATTTGAGTAACTTAAGATTGGAGTCTGAACAACTTTCCGGGAGGAAAAAAGAAGAAAGGAAATAAAGGACAGCGGACACTGGACAGAATCATGACGACAAGCAAAATAAATAACAATTTCATGGATTTTGACTTGACTTCTTCTAGAAATCGTTGATATCTCATTTTCATATTATGTTGCAAGTGTGATAGGTGACATAAGTGGTGTTTGAATCATTGAAATGTAAGTTACCTGTTTAGTATGATTGCTCCTTTATTTGTGCAACTCAAGAAGCTGTACACTCCAAATGATTACTAAATGGTATGAAGGAAAAGGTAAAATATACATATAAATTCCTTCCATTTTTGTTTGTTTAATTGACCATCTAAACTTTTTGGTGAATTCAAAGTTGCTGTAGAACTTGTTAATAAGCTTTTTGGTTAAGTCATTTCTAGTGTCCATCTGTCTATCGTCGGTGTTTCAACTTCCCTCTCACTTGTTAAGTACTACGTCATCCTAGCTAGCTATTTGGCCGTGTTTCCTGTGCTAGCGATTATGTCATAATACATATTTAGGACAAGCTAAAAGGGATAGAGGAAAAATGCTTGCCAAGTTGACATATTGGGTAACTTTCTGTTATGCTTTTGTGATTATTTATGAAATAGTAGTTTTGATATGAGAATTTAAGTACATAATTTTCTTAGGGGTTGTTTGGAGCCGGTTTGGAGTGAATTATGCAGGTACTAAATGTTGCGTAAGTAATAGCACATCTGGTAATCGGTTAGGAAGTAAGTTGTTCATATACAAATTAATTGGTTTTCAATATAGAACTTAATCCATTCACATTATTTTTCTCGTATCTAATTCTGTATTTTTTAATTCCTGCGTAAATCTAACCAGCTACTGAATGACCCCTTATGTTTACCTTCTATTTTGATCCATTTATATCTTCTTCAACCTGCAGGGTATTTGTCAGCTGCTTCCACTCAATGGCTTGTGAAATAAGCCCAACAGTATTGGGCATGATGATGGTTGATAAAAATCAAAGTTCTCTTAGCACATTATGTCATTCGATCGATCGACGATTTCGCCAATTGTGCAAGCAGTTGCTAGATGTACTGTATATATATGCTCTTATGTTAGTTATATCTGGAATGTTATTAATGGCTAATAGAGAAATTGTTTGACTTTTTTCCTATGTATTTGTATATTTGCTGCTGCCTGCTATGGTTGTGACCTTGGACTAAATTTTTAATGGCTAATAGAGAGTTTTTCTCTATATATTTAACTTGGTAGTCAGTATTGACAAACTTCAAATGAAAGCATGTTATACATAATTTGGGGAGAAAAAAATATGAATTCACTCCTCTCTATCCAAATTAACGTGGATAAATAAATAATAATAACATATTTTGTATTCTAAATAGACTCTCGACTCAAATAACTCAATAACGTAACAAAATGATGTACAGTAAGAGGTTGTCGTTTTGGATGAGGGCCCGTTTGGCCATAAATATATTTGGGAAAAATTTGGCAAATAATGTTTGTCCATACAATTTGCCATTATTTGGCAAATATTTTTGGCAAATATCCCAAATTTCCAAATACTAGTTTTTTCTAGTATTTGGGCCAAATCTCATTATTTGGGATATTTGAAAATTAAAATTTTACCCCAATCTTTTATCTTTTACAAAAACACTCTCTCTAGTTGTTGCTTGCGTTGTATTACATCATTTTTTACGGAACACCAAAATAGTGATGAAATATTTAGTGAATATTATATAATGATATGATTGTTGATGAAAATTATTAAAAATTGGTTTTAGGTAACAAAGTCATGTACTTTGTCTGCTTCACGGTACATGGAATAATTCTTGTTGCACTCACTCCAAATTACCACATTGTTTTAGTGTCATGGACATTATTTGTTATTGTTGTAACGAACATTCAATTAACTTGTAATACAAACTTTTAGTTAGTTTTGATAGTTTTTAAAACTTGTGCGTATAAATCATATTTTTCTAAAAAGGTGAAATATATTTCCCAAATTTTATGGCCAAACAGATGGTGAAATTTCACCCAAATTTTCACTCAAATAATATTTGCCAAGAATATTTGGAAATCTATGGCCAAACGCTAGCTTAAAAAGAGTTGTGGCTAAGGTAAGGTAAGACGATTAGATTCTTGATTTTGAGTGTAACATGAAAACTTGAGGCTCACATTTAATGCAAATGAACTTTTCCCTGTCTTCTTCTTCATCATCATCAATTCATCATCCATAGCTCCAATTAGCAGAAAAACTAAAAGAAAATGACACTCCTTCAAGCTCCATCTTCTCCAACTCTAACATTTCATCAGTATTGTACTTCACAACCCAAAGCAGGTAGGTAGCCACAGTTTTAGTATATGAGTTTTTGGACCATTTGTTTTAATGGGGTTTTGAAAAAGATTACTTTTTTAATGAATTTTAGTAAATACCCATTTTTCTGTTTGGGTCAAGTTGGGTTCTTGCTGAATTTTGTGTTTTGTTTGTTGATTACACAGGGTTATATGTAGCTGAGAAGTCTTTTATTCAGTCTACTTTGAGTGGTTCTTGTTTTTTGTCCTCTCAAAGACAAGTGAAAGGTTTGAACTTTTCGTATACATGTTCAAGATTGAGCTCAGTTACAGCTAAAGCTGCTTCAAATGGAGGTAATTTTGTAGTGTTTTATTTGTCAAATACTTTTAAGTATTAGTACTACTTAAAACGATTTAGCTTTTTAACGAGATGGTCACACAGTTCAATATGGTATCGGTTGAGCTTTTTGATTACACGGGTGTGACAACATTTTTGGAGAGTCCGAGCGACTTAGTAGACGTGGGTCTGGAAGTTTTAGGTAAGATAAAGGTCTAGAAATGATTAGATAGGAGCATTCAGTCGGCAGCCTTTTTTTGCTTGACCAGGTAGTTTTATGTCCTCTGGATGAGGGTGTGTCCTGGCACTGCGCGAAAATAGTCTAAAATTATGGCCACAAACCTTCGACTGTCGAATCATGAATGGAGAGGAAGACATTTCTTCCTCGTTTTCAACGAGTTTAAAAATATTGATATGGAGGAGTTGTATCTATTTATTCTGCTTCTGTCAAAAGCTACATACAAAGAGACATCTTATGGTATCCTCTTAATTTGCATCTTACGAACTTAGTCATGTATTCAGTTTTGTTTGAAGCATTTTTCTTTGTTTCTTGTGCATGAGTAGAACCGTTTTTTCAACTGGATTTCTCATTATGCTTGAGTAATTCCTTCAAAATTTCCTCCCAGCACATGTTGTCATACATCGTTCAGTTTACATTGCTGCTCTTTGAAATTGCAGCTTGTGCTCCTTCAGTGTCAGGTCAAACAGCCGAGTCTGAAGTACTTAAAGCACTATCCCAGATAATTGATCCTGATTTCGGGACTGACATAGTCTCTTGCGGATTTGTGAAGGACCTACTGGTTGATGAAAATTTGGGAGAGGTCTTAAAAACAGTACATTCTGATCTTCACATTATATTTGAGAAATATTCTCCTAATCCAATCTATTGGAATTTTCAGGTTTCATTTCGGTTAGAGCTTACAACACCAGCATGTCCAATCAAGGACATGGTAAATGAAACACAACTACCACTATTTGATCAAGAATTGATGTGTATATGAAGTGGTACATCATTCAGTTTTCGTAGTTTCCTTATCACTGCATATTGTTGGACTATTATTTCCCTTTGTCGCAATTTATGTGACACACTATCCTTTTTAGTACCTCCCAAAGAAAAGAGTGTCACTTTTCTTTCATTGGAAACGATTTAACTTTGAAATTCCTCTTTTATACTTTATGGAATGATATATAGCCACAAAAATGGTCAAGGAGTGTTTTAGACCACATATTTCTTAAGTCTTTCTCTTTTTCATAAACTCTGGGGCAAATCAAACAGTGCCACATAAATTGGGACCGAGGGAGTATATATTAGGGAGCATGAGATTAGGACGCATCCTTGTCTTTTAAATTTATCCTCTTCGGTATCACAAGAGAGTGGTCTTGTGGATCATCTAAGTATGATAGGACTACAAATCTGACTTTCAATTTTTGGTATAGTTTGAGCAGAAGGCTAATGAAGTGGTTGCTGAACTTCCTTGGGTTAAAAAGGTCAATGTGACAATGTCAGCTCAACCAGCAAAACCTATCTATGCTGGACAGCTTCCCGCCGGGCTACAAACAATCTCCAACATAATCGCTGTTTCTAGTTGCAAGGTGAAGAATTCCACAATCTTCAGTTCAAATGCTTTTTAACTCATTAAACGTTTCTTTTAGTATGTATTTGTTAGAGTGGATTACAGTCCCACACTGATTGAGGAATGGACCGGTGGTATATTCATATGGACTTGAGCAGTCCTCCCCTCATGAGCTAGCTTTTGGGGTTGAGTTAGAAATCAGGTGTCATATATCCGAGCCAGGTCCTCCTTGTTTGGACTCTTGGTCTACGCTCCAGTTGGGACTAGAAGTTAAGGGGTGTTTGAGTGGGTTGTTGGGGGTGGTTTGCTTAATATGGACTTGGGGGCAATCATCTCCTCACGTGCTAGCTTTTGGGATTAAGGTCTATGTGCTATATTTTTACAGTACTGAAGGTCCATCTGTGTCCTCAAAAGCAAATCAAAAAAAAAAAAAAGGTTAGAAAAGGGCAAATAGCTTTCCTCTAAAAGCAATATTTGAAGATTTGTTACACCGCAACGTTTAAATATGTTAGCTGGTGATTTATTGCTCATTCATGTCGCTGTTATTGCTTTCCGTGATTCTTGTTTTCATACAGTCAAGGACTTGTTGCATTGACCTTGCTTGTGTGGAAATTTTTCTGCTTTGACCAGTTTAGCATCTGAAATCTCGTGTCTTCTTCTTAATTAATATTGATCTTTATAAACCACAGGGAGGGGTTGGTAAATCAACTGTAGCTGTCAACCTAGCTTACACTTTGGCTGATATGGGAGCTAGAGTTGGTATATTTGATGCAGATGTATATGGTCCTAGTTTGCCAACTATGGTGTCCCCAGAAAACCGGATACTTGAAATGGTAACTGTCATTTCCTGGACTAAACTATGTTTTTGTCACTGCATATAAACCACTGAGAGACTTTTGTAGAATGCAGAGAAAAGAACCATCATTCCAACTGAATACATGGGTGTGAAGTTGGTATCTTTTGGATTTGCTGGGCAAGGGCGTGCAATTATGCGAGGTCCCATGGTTTCTGGGGTCATCAACCAACTGCTGACTACTACAGAATGGTATGATATGCTTTGCATTTGACAAGAAATCAAGAACCATCAACCAATTTACTTGAGCCGTTTTGTTGAAATTTCTATACCAGAGAAATTCTTTAAAATTCATTGATTTATTACTCTGGAGACATTAAATTTATTTTAGTCTAACTTTTTGTCTACATATGATATGTTCCAACTTTTGATGCAATGTGCCATCTATTGGCTTGTTGGAATCAGATGACTAATCTTGATAAAAGCAAGTGTAGTACATATATTGCATTAATGTGTTAGAGGATTAGAGCTTATTTAAGTAGGTTTGCATATAGTCGTAAAAGTTTGTTTTGGATATCACTATAAATGATCCTTCAAGATACGTAATGCTCTAAATTTTGCGATCTTGTATTACTTTGTTATCCTAAATGTATGCAACTATGCAGGGGAGAATTGGACTATCTTGTTATTGACATGCCCCCTGGAACTGGTGATATTCAACTTACTCTATGCCAGGTTTGCCTAATAAGAATACAACTGATGTGTGCCAATGTTTGTGAGAGTCCTTGGTGGAAATGATTTTTCATATATTCTGCTTTTGCTGATTCAACTGTCAGGTTGTTCCTTTGACTGCTGCAGTTATTGTTACTACACCTCAAAAGCTAGCATTTATTGATGTTGCGAAGGGTGTCCGTATGTTCTCGAAGCTTAAGGTCTGTTTCTTTTGTGTTATCTATAGTGTTGTCCCTTCCACTATGATTAGAATGCCAATTCTTCTTACTGAGCTGAAAAGATGACATGCTGCTTCTAATTATACATTTCACGTTCAGGTGCCTTGCGTTGCCGTAGTTGAGAACATGTGCCACTTCGATGCTGATGGAAAACGTTACTACCCCTTTGGCAGGGGTTCAGGGTCTCAGGTATGCCGCGTTGTTCTTAGGTTCTATTGATGTGTGCTTCTCCTTCCTGAAAGTTATAAGAATTTATTTTCCCTTATCTGAGTAAAACAGATTTTATCCAAGGTTACCATGGTATTAAGATCAAGAAACTCTATTTATGCATTTTGGAATGATTCCATTAAGTAGTAAATCGTTGTCTTCAGTTTACACAGATATTCTAGTGGAGTGAAGCTAATACTTTGTTGATCAGTGATGAATTTGGATCTAGATATTATACTCAATGCCTTGAGACATTATCATTAAACCTGCAATTACCCGATGAAGAGTGCGTTTACATAAATCTCATTTGTATCTCTGCAGGTTGTCCAGCAGTTCGGAATACCCCATCTATTCGATCTCCCTATACAACCAGCTGTGAGTTGCAACAATAATAACTGTTGACTGATTCAAGTATTTGAGTATTCACATTTTGCACTACTTGAGTCTTTCTTTAGTTTTCTTCTGTCAATAATCAAAACTAATAGCATCAATAATCCATTATTGTTTTACTTGTAATCTTGAACATGCATATCTGAACAATACGCGGACTTTGTTTCAAATTGTAAAGCTATCTGCTTCTGGAGATAGCGGAATGCCTGAAGTGGTAGCTGATCCTCAAGGTGAAGTTTCCAGAGCGTTCCAAGAGTTAGGCGTGTGTGTAGTACAACAGTGTGCCAAGATTCGTCAACAAGGTACACTTCATTTATATGTTTTTTTTTTTCTTATCCAAGAATTCTTATTAAGTACTCAAGTGAAACAAGCTTCATTCTATAGGGAATACACTTGCCAATATTTCTTAATCTACTTGTCGGAGTCATTATCCAAAGTTTGACCTGTATACATCGATTATTGATTGCTCCTTTTATTCTTCGAGTACAGTATCAACTGCAGTGAGTTATGATAGATCTTTCAAGGCAATCAAGGTCAAAGTACCTGATTCCGATGAAGAGTTTTATTTGCACCCTGCAACTGTAAGAAGAAATGATCGTTCTGCCCAAAGTGTGGTACGCAGTCAAGTTCTTTAAGTTACTTTCCAGCTCGAAAAGATGCATGTTCTGCACTATTTATGACATGATAATACATTCTACAAATGCATACATAACTTCTTTTCGCTATGCTTTCTCTTTGTTAACGTCTCTTCTTGTTCATCCTAACTCACAAGTTGATTTTAAATAAGGATCATCATACAAAAAATCAATATATTTATCAATAATTGTAGCTATCATCGCTAAACTAAACACAAAAAACCACAATTATCGAGCCAGTTCTGTGTTCTACTGAGTTCCCACTTGACCACTAGGCCACACCCTTGAGTTCACTTCTCTAGGACTTTTGGTCCCGATAACTCTTAGTACTTCTCATTTTGTATAATATTGGTCAAAGATGAGCTTAATGGAGCTATATGATTAGTGAAGATTTATATAGCCGACCCTAAATTGACAACTTCCTTGTCATTGAGGCGTAATAGTTGTAAAGTAGTTGCTCTAGACAACCTTCAGCATTTGACTCTAAACTTCTCAAGAAAACTATCGATGAGGCAAAGGAAAGAAAACTGATTTTACGGAGAAAAAACGATAACTTTGAAAAAGTCACTCTGCTTTGCTTGTTCCACTCAATGATTACAGACCATTTGAAGTCATCTGGATTTCAATTTTTTTCCTCTCTTCAATGGCTTTGCTTCAGGACGAATGGTCGGGTGAACAGAAACTGCAATACTCTGATATCCCAGATGACATTGAACCTGAAGAGATTCGGCCTTTGGGAAACTATGCTGTGGAAATAACCTGGCCAGACGGATTTAACCAGGTCTGTTCCTTCACTTATTTTGTTTACGTGTCAACTCTTTAATTTCAACTTTTCCATATGACATGTTTAAGACCACAAGATTAAAACAGAGGGTACTAAAATAGAAATCAGTCGAAAACTAGGTTACTCAGATAAAGTTGCATTTGTTAGCATCAAGGAGCTGTTTGTGACTAATGAAATACTCATACTGTTCTATTTTATACGACACTCTTTACTTAAACATCTCGTTTTACCCTGGAAATGTCATGACATGTATAACGCCACATGTTCTAAGCATACTTTTGATATGTGCGGAAAGTCTTTTCTTATTTTCTTCAACTTCATATCTAGTCAAACTCCGTCATTCAAAATAAAATGGTTGAAGTGCTTATTGTTTTCGATTTATCTTTGTTGTTACAGATTGCTCCGTATGACCAGCTGCAAATGATGGAACGCTTAGTTGAAGTTCCTCAACTTACTCCTGCATAGGTAATTGACCTCTCTGTAGAGACGGATTCAGAATTTGAATTCGATGAATTACTCAGTTAGCCTAATAAATCTTCACCTTCCGACTTTCCTGTTTTATTTGTAGGGATGATTTGAAGTCGAAAATCGAATACAAATACAGTTTGGAAGAACTTTTGTATTTTAATTATACGTAGATAGAAATTTTCACTACCATTTTAGTTCATAATATTGTTATCTTTGTAGCAAATCTTCACTTCACTAGTGTGTATCATTTTGTCACAGCAATCTATGCTTCATTATTGTTGTACATCATGCTCCAGTGTTTGTACCTTGCAAGGTCAACCAAAGAAAAATGGTGTCACCCTTCGTGGTGACCCAGTGGTTTGGGTTTGAGACTTCCATGTCGGAGGTCTCAACTCTCAAGTTCGAAACCCCTTGCCAACGTAAGCAAGGGGTTTGCTTTCTGGGTCGAGCCCAGTGCGGGTTACTTCTCCTATATGGTTTGCAAGCTATTGCATAGGAACGAGAGTTTTACCTTGTTCACTATGTACTATATTTTTCCATGTACAATATTTGACATTCGATGAGTGGTAGATATGATAAATTTTTGTCGATCTCCTCCACCAATGGCGTAGTCATATATAGTAAAGGATGATCAGTTAAATTTTTTACAAAGTATACGGATCAAAAAATATTTTTCATATATATTTATTAAATTTTAAACATTTTTAACGAAATTTCAAACTTTATCACTGTTATCCGCGATTCATTCAATCATAGAAGCTCCAAAACTAAAAACAAAATAAAACATTATGGAGAAGTCAAGAAGAACATGAATTTAACCACAAATATTTTTGTTACTATTATTATTATTATTATTTTTTAAAAAGAATATATTAGTCAAAATATTTGGGCTAGTGTTTGAGCATTTTCTAAAATAAAAATTATTTATGTTTGTAACAAGGCTTCATCTAGAAGCATTAAATAGGTAGGTATGAAATTTCATTAGGTAACACCTTATTTTAAAAACATTTAGTGAAAACGTGACATAATTCAATTATATATTTATTATTTGCAAATAAAACATTTATTATTAACATTTGCAAATACAATGAATAATGTATTTAAAAACAAACAAGCAAAAAAGTATTTTAGTTATCATTTTCAAGTTTCACCAAAACTTTGAATTCGCTAGTCTACATAGACAAGTAGAATCCTTCTGTTTCATTTTAATCGTTGATTGATCTTTTAAATCACATTTAAAAGTTTTTTTATTTCTCATCTGGTATTTGATACTAATATTTGGAGTTTAACTAATTTTAGATTCACATCAAAAAATCTCATATAGAAAACGCCCTCTAATAAAAATAATTTTGTATTTAAACGAATTCAAATTCGAAATATCTTATTAATGATGAGAAAATACTAGCTAAACTTGTCGCATTTAATTTGTAAAAAATATTATTATAAATATTATGTTACCTTAAAAAGTAAAACACGTGAAGATTTTTGTTTATATATAGTTTATAGTTGATGATGATAAAGTCTAATCAAGAATATCTACTTGATCAGATAAATAATAAATTAATTAAATTAATAATACTTTTTTTTAGAGAAATTAAATTTAAAAAAGAGAGTATATATGCAGTATATTCAAAAAAAATAAAATAAAAAAAATAAAGTCAATTAGTAGGATAAGATTAGGGGTAGGCAGATTCTATGATTTTGTTGATTTGGTTTCATTGGCCCCACAAACAACACTAGAGAAAAAAACCTCTTGCAATGAATGAGAGGCCACAAATTTTATTTTATTTTTTGATAATTTTTTAAAAATATAACTTATTAAAAAATATTTATGAGGCAAAAAAAATTGAAGACTAATAATATACAAGAATAATTGAATTGATTTTGAATTATTTTTTCATGATTCAAAAACTCCAGAGAACGATATCGACTTTTAATGAACTAATACAATAATATTGATCAAATCCACCCTTCTTATCACACAATATTTAAAATGTGAGTCTCTATTTCACTCGTTTTTAATAAATTTCAAATGTGATGTATTATTATTAATCTCTCCATCTTTGTATATTGTCGTTCCAATATGATTTAATAATACCACATAAAATAAAGAGAAAATTTAGCAAATAGCCACTATAAACCTAGTTAGGTTCCTTAGTCATAATTTGCATATTTACGGATCGTAGCTATATATTAAGTTGTTATATTGATGACAACCTTGTTTGCATAAATTATGGACATGTTTACATAATTCACGTGTATTTGTATTTATTTTGTAATTATTTTCGATTGATTGAATCAACTAATAATAGTAGTTTTTGTGGAATAAGTATTTGTATAAATGAGTTATTTTTGTCTGTGGTTGTATAAACGGAGTAGTAACAAGTGTTATACAAATTATATCATACGAATTTTCAAATTATACAAAAATATGATAAAACTCGATAAACGAATTTATACAAATACAAACATCTGAACTTCAAACATTTATACAAGCAACAACAGTTATACAAATTATGAAATTATACAAATACGATAAAACATAAAATAACGAATTCATACAAACACAAACATCTGAATTTTGAACAGTTACACATAAATTGTACTAATAAAATTCTGAAAACTATACGTTTATAAACTCAAACTTGGCCGTATAAAAAAATTAGTGACAAATAATAATTAATTAAACTTATAACTATATTAAATAATAAACTAATACATATTTGCTTATATATACGTAATTTTTCATATTTATAAATAAAATATCTATCTTGATTACAAAAGACAAAAATAAAATAAAAGCTCTTTTATGGGACCATGAAAAAATGAAAAAAAAAAAAGGGCTAAAATCTTAAGCCTATAAAACAAACAAATTTATTGTTCATTTCTATTACTTCTCCAAACAAACTTTTCTATTCTGTTGAGCCGCCAATGAGTCTTTCATCGTTTTTCTTTCCCTCATCGGATTCTCGCCGGAAAACCTGCCGGAAATCTGGATTCCGGCAACGATCTTTGACTATGGTGAAACAACAGAAAACAAGATTTTACATACTCAGACGTTGTATTATCATGCTTTTATGCTGGCAGAGTCATTCTGTTGCTGATTAATTGTGCAAAAAGAAAAAGATTCGATCTTTTGTGTATATTTGTGAAAATTGAAACTTCAGATATACTCCCTTTTTGCCCCTTTCAAATGGGTAAATCTCAATTTCAGATATGGAGTTATGAAATCTGTAAAAATTGGTTCTTTTTTTCTGATGTGTTGAATACGAAGAGAAAAGACGCAGATCGGCGTACTAAGCTTTCTGTAATTACGAGGTTCAAGAAAGAATCGGACTACGAGAGTCTATTTATTGTTTTCATCGAGGATTGGATACGTGACAATAACTTTATCAGATACTTCGAGATTGGAGATATCGAAGATTGAAATAGTTTTGGTTTCTTTCAAATGGATAAAGCTCTGTTTCAGGTAAAGATGAAATCTTGATGATGAATATGTGAAGAAAATTCAGATTTGTGAATTTGGAAAATTGAGAAATGTTGAATTGTGTAGAAAAAGGGAAAAATATTGTGAAAAAATAAAAGTGGATTTTGTTTACTCTTTGTTCTGTTGTTTTATTTATCACTGTTTTATATATATATATATATATTATAAAGAGGAAAATATAGTGTGTTTTTACTTTTATGTAGAAATCTCTGTTTTGATTCTAACACTTGAAAATTTTTCATTCATGTAAACTATAATATTTCAGCAACAAATTTAATAGAATTCAATAAATTTAAACAAAAACCGTTTATTGTATTAAGAAAATCATATATGTATAAATTTATTCAATATCGACTAAATAATATTTTTTTTATATTATAGAGTTATGAACTCAAAATTTTGTATTCATCTTTGTTCACCAATAAAAGATATGATATAACAGTATCAAGTTCGTTCATCCTTAATAACAAATCTTAGGTTTGAATACACATAAAATAATTCTTCTAGATACAAACCCTAAATTCTTTCGAATGAACTTTTAATAGAATGAATTCGAACTAATCAATCAAAAAAATATACCTTCTACAAGTAGAAAAAAAGTTATTGTAACCCTTGATGGTCCAAACTCCAAATTGTTGAAGCAAAAATGTTCAAAGTACATGAAAGGAATACTATGTAGAATAGTAGGAAGTAGGAACTTTCCAATTATATTCCTATTGCTTTGTCTTTTTAGTTTAGATTCAATAAAAATGAATTACCTTTTTTCTAAAATTTAATATCCGTTGAGGTTTGATTAAATCTGAATTCGTACATGACAGGTAAATACAGAACTACCTTTCGTTTACATAAACAACCTAACAACTTAGAGCTTTTTGCTACTAATTCTCCAATTGTGTTTAAGCAATTTGATGTGGTATGATTTGATTAAACATAAACATACATAAACTATCAACTTCTAGATATTCATATTTTACTTCAACTTTAGTTAATCTTTTTATTTCTTTCAGATTTCAACCAAATATTATGCATAGATTGATTCAAATATATTTTTATTTATTAATTCCATACCTATGAGTCAAACAGATTTTTTACAATTAGCATTGGTTTTATTTCATAGTTAAAACAACAAGCGGGGATAGCTCAGTTGGGAGAGCGTCAGACTGAAGATCTGAAGGTCACGTGTTCGATCCACGTTCACCGCATTTTTTATTTTATTTTTTGACTAGAACTATTATAAATTTTCTTCATAAAATATTAATTCATATTATGAAAATTTTTGGAGGTTTTCGTTGAAAAATCACGAATATCTAATAGCGGTAAACAATTGTTTTCAAAAGACCCGTAGCTTTAGAAAAAAACAAATCGAAGTCATCCGAAAAAAAATAACGAAAATAATAATTGGATCTCGTGATGTCATTAATTTAAGATCCAATAACAATGATAATATAATTTCTACCACAAATGAGTAGAAGTTTGAATATAGATTTAATTGAAACATGAAAATTGTGGGATATTGAAAGTTTAAAATTTAAAAGTTAAATTAGTTGTATTTGGATATACAAAAATTTTCGAGAATAAAACAACCTTTTCCATTTGAAAAATTCATCTTCAATAATTAAAATTTATAACTGAAAATATGGCTAAGGAGTCTAATTAAATACTAAAATATTAATATTTTGAATATTTTATCTATGAATTTGTCTAACAACTCTTATTGTTCACACGATTGGGCCAGTCTATTGAGCCCAACAACATGTCCGGCCCAACCCTACAATATAGCCCATTCAATTCATATACTAGTCACTCTTAAATCGGTTCTTTACCGTTTTAAAGCTCATTCCGACTCAACTCAAATTTCATTATTTTACTATAGCAACTCAAAATTTTGGAGTCGGTGTCTTCTTTTTATTTGTCTATATGCGGAACGTGTTAATGAAACATTTTTCATAAACACATTCCACATATAGACAAATAAAAAGTAGAAAACAAGTTCAAGCAAGATACCGACTTCAAAAATATCTTATGCTTAACGATTTACTTATATTATAGATAATTATGAATAAGTTACTTCATCAATAATATCGTTATTAAAAATCCAAAAAGATGATATCACACTTATATTCCGTTTGATCATAAATAATTTTCACCTATATAAACACAATTTTTAAATCTAAAAATGAAATTTATTTGTTTATTCTTCAAATTTCATAAATTTTATATCCAAAACGCGATATAAATTAACCGTTACGAGTTACACCCCATAAAACCCCACCTTTTCACCACTTTGAATCTCAAAATTCAAAACTTCAGAAATAAATAATACAATTATTATAATACCGCCTCTCCATTTTTTTGAATTTCACTAACGGACATTTCTCCTTCTTCTTCACACCCCCCACCCCCACCCCCACCCCCACCCCCACCCCCTATATAATTTGCTCTGTTTTTTTTGTTTTCACCATAGCTAACAATGGCAACTCTAACACCAGGAGTTCTACTGAAGTTACTTCAGTCGATGAACACCGGTGCAAGAGTCACCGGCGACCACCGTACGCCGTTGTTGCAAGTGATTGGGATTGTACCGGCACTTTCGACTTCCGATTCCTTGTGGCCTCATAATGGGTTTTTTGTTCAGCTTTCTGATTCTCTCAACTCAACTTATGTTTCCCTTTCGGAGCGTGACACAGATCTCATCCTCACGAATCGGCTTCAGCTTGGTCAGTTTGTTCATGTTGACCGGTTCTGTTTTGATTCTCCGCCTGTACCACGGGCTGTTAATATTCGGTCTATTGCTGGTAGACATGGGTTTATTGGCTCGCCGGAACCCTTAATTGCTCGGATTTCTGGTGGGGGGTTTCTGATTCAACCTGTTACTGATTCGGATCCTATTGCTGCTTATTTGTCGAAAAATGGAAGAACAGAGACGGGTTCAGGTCCGGGTTTGAAAGATGGGAAGGAAAAACTCAGGGTAAGAGAAGTGCTTGCACCAAAAGAAAATGTGGAAATGAAGGAAGATTTGAGTAAAAATTGTTCTGCTCCGAAGAGATTTTTGTCTCCGGCATCAGTCAAGCAGAGATCAGTATCAGCAGGGAAGAAGAATTTGGTAGCTGAAAGGGATCCATCACCAGCAGGGAAAGTGAAGAGGTCAGCATCACCAGTGCCATCAAAGTCCGTGGTGCCTAGTTTGGTAGCTGCAAAAGAGGAAAATCGGAGGACATCGAAGGAGCCAGCTATTATAGTTCCATCAAGGTATAGGCAGCCATCACCTACATCAGGGAGAAGGCAGGCAAGTCCATCGGTGGCAAGACGTATGTCGTTATCACCTGGACGACGATTGTCTGGTGGTCTTAAGGTTTCTCCTGCTGCAGATTCTTCTGGAAAGAAGAAGATGACTACTATTGCTTCTGGAATTTCCAAAGTTTCAGAGGCAATTGTGGGGTCTGGTAAATCAAGTAGAAAAAGTTGGGATGAAGGTCCAGCAAATAGTGGTGATTCTTCGGAACAAACAGAGAAGGTTTTTTCGAAGAAAAAACCGGATATTCAGGCAATTCTGAGAACTCAGGTGATATTTTCATGGAAATCCATTTACATTTATGATGTGCTCCATGTTTATTGTACCACTTTAGGATTGAACAATATATGTTAGCTCCCGTTTAACCATAGATTTCGAAAGTTGTGATTTTTGAATCACAAAGTTGTGATTTTTGGAACTTGAAGTTGTGTCTAGAAAAAGTTTGAACTTTGGTGAGTGAAAGTGAAATCTGAGACCAGTTTTTGGAACTTGAAGACGGATTTTCGAAATCTGATAAGAAATCTATAGCCAAACAGATATTTAGAGATGAATTTTCAGAATCTGATCCAATATCGACGCCCAAAGCTTAGCTTTAGTTGATTCTAATATATGCAGAAATTATATGTAACTGATTGATAATGGCTTAAACAATTTATGTTCATTTCTCAGGCTGCTATTTCTAGGCGTTTGAGTGATGTAAGCTGTCATGCTGAGGATTTTGGAAGTGAGGGAAAACTAAAATCGGGTGCCGCTGAAAATTCCCCCGACACTGAAAAGTCTAATAATGCAGCTCCAGTGATTCCAGTTCATGAGAAGAAGTGGACTGATGGAAGTGTACCACTACACTCCGTAACCTCAGAACTTGCAAAGCTTGGAAAGGTATGGATGAAAGCTTGTATATTGAATGTGCTACTATCCTATGTTAGCTTATCTGTTGCATCTACTGATTTCGTTAAGCTTACTATCCTACTGCAATTTCTCTTGGTGCTGATGTCTATGGATTTGGGTAAGATTAACAGAAGTAGCTTTACTTATTTGGCTGTTCTTGTATATATATTTTTGGTATGTAGAAGTCTTTGTACGAAAAGGCACCTGTAAATGAACTATTTACAATGGCGAGGACTAGAAAATGATGGCAAGTTGTCTCTATACACGAAGGAACTTCTTCGTTTCTAGGTGTACATAAAATGGTTCAAACATGTAGTTAAATGTTACACCTAATGTATTGAATGTTCCCAACAACTTAAAGGGTTCCAGTCTGTGTAAATCCATTGAACTATCATGAGACAAATAAGCGATAGCAAGAAGGAAACAACATCGCTAATGTATTGAATGTTTCAACTACTTAAAGGGTTCTAGTCTGTGTAAATCCATTAAAATATCATGAGACAAATAAGTGATAGCAAGTAGAAACTACATCCCTATCTCTACGAGATAGGAGTAAGGTCTTACACTCTAGCCACTCCTAACCCCACAAGTGGGATTGCACTGGCAATGTTGTTTAATGTTGATCATTCAAATGATGCAGGAGGCAATGCAAAGGAGAATAATTGCTTCAACAGCTGCAGCTGAAGCATTGGAAGAGGCCCTTGCCATTGAGACTATTGTTAGAAATTTGAGGTAAAATGTCACCATCCTTATAGAGCTTTTGCTATGCACAACTGTCGGTAGTGTAATGGAAAGATTGAAAACATTTCACAGTTTCAAAACATGCAAATGAGAAATGCTTGTTGGACAATGGTTTCTTGATTTCTCTTTCATTTTCTCAAGTCCTGTCTACTTTTTTTGCAGTATGTTTGCAGATTTACGCTCAACGTCCAACCCTAAGAACCCTCTCCCAACTATTGATCATTTCATGTCAATTTACGAAGATGTGGTGAAGTCAACATGCGTTGCTGAATCAATCACCAGCAATCGTGGCGTGCAAAAATCTAATGAGAATATGACTACAATGGAGCAACCAAAATCATCTCTTCTTTGGGTGGAGGCTGCTCTAGCAACTGATCTTGAAATTGTCTCTCTCTTGACAAATCAGAACAGTGGAACTCAACCAGCATCAGTGAAAAGCTCTCCGACGTATCAGTCAACAAAACCGTCTAACAAGAATCCTTTGATGGTTACTGGATTTTGGACAAGGGGTAATGGGATGAATGAGACTGTACAACTTGCAAAGAAGCTGCAATCTGAAATGCAAATGTGGTTCATCACTTTTGTTGAAGAGTCACTAGATGCAGGTTTTCGTGTGTTCAAGAACTCCTCCCTGGCTTCTGTCGGAGCGTCTTCCAACTGTGATTCAATTCAAGCTATTCTGTCACAACTCAAGCGAGTCAATAACTGGTTGGATCGCGTAGTCTCTAAGAAAGATGAACAACTGATACAGAAGATTGAGTGCTTGAGACGAAAAATATATGGATTCGTCATTCAGCATGTTGGAACTACTGCTGAAAATTCTTAAGTTTTGTCTTCTTTTTTCTTTCTTCAATGTAAGGATGATAATTCTTCAACTCTATGTTTCATACATTCATCTATTAAAAGATTTTAATAATTTAAAAATGTAGTCGGGTGCGTATTAAATACTATTTTAGTAATTAGTAAGTTAAAATAATTTGAATCAAATGCTATTTTATCTAGTACATTTATAAGTTAAAATAATTAATAATTCACAATAGTTTAATTAATCGTGAGTTTCATACGTATCATGAACATCGAAAGGCAATATTTTATGCAATATTTGATACTCCTTTCTTCTTAATTTATGCAATATTTTTTGTTTTTTAATAGTCAAACTTCTTTGTTTTCTAATGTAATTGAATGTAAATCTTTAAATTATTTGAAATAATACTCATTTACTTATTTAAAAATTACATAAAAAGTATTATTGATCACGATAACTAATAATTTTAAAAACAAATTATTTGTGACAAATTATAGTCACAAATAATTTGTTTGACTCTATATCATTACATAAATTGAGACCGATGAAAATTATGTCATGTCACCTCTCTTGGTAGATTTATGTTGTTGATCATAATGTCATCGCTCCATATTCAGTAAATTTCACAATTCATACGGTTTAAACAAAAACTATTGAATTCTATCGAGCCAGATGTACCAAACAAGATCAAAATCCAAATCAAAGAACATGTAAATTTTGTTCAACATAACTTTTTCTATTGCCAAAAAACCAAAAGGCAACAAAGCAACAACAAAAATTTATTTTATGTCATATGGTATAACATGATTTACTATAGCATATAGTAAAAATCTATTTGATTTTCTGCAAATTTACAACCAAGGAGAGTTGTAAATAGGAGTGGCTACAGATTTAACTTGAAGATACTTATGAAGTCCTTCCATTCCTAAATCTCTTTCAAAGCCACTGCATTTGTATCCTCCATATGGACAATCCGGATCGAAAGCAAAGTAACAGTTTATCCAGATAACACCAGCTCGAATCGATCTTGAAACTGTGTTAGCAATGTTCAAGTTATTGGTCATCACACCTGCTGCTAATCCATAGTTTGTACAGTTAGCTCTCTTGATCACCTCCTCTACCGTCCTGAAATTCATCGAGTGATTGAATTTTTAAGTTATATCATCGTCAGTGCATAGAACTTAAACTCCGTTTACTCTTTGAAAATGCTTATAATAAAGGAGGTGAACTTACTTAAACTTCATTACTGCCAGAACAGGTCCAAATATTTCTTCTTTTGCAATTTTCATGTCATCCTGCCAAAAGCATTATGAAGATGTAAGACTAACATCAAGCCTTATGTCGTACTAGCCTTCTATCTTAGTCCGTGACCTTCATACCCACTTATCTATGAAGATGTAAGTAAACTATTGTATACTTCATCTCAGCATTCAAAATGCAACAATGATAAGTTCAAAAATGCTTACTTCAACATCAATAAATATGGTTGGCTCAATGAAATAACCCTTCCTATCCAATGCATTGCCCCCAGTTAGCAGTTTTGCACCCTCCCTCTTGCCATGTTCAATGTACGAAAGTACTCTCTCGTACTGTTTTTTATCAACCTGCATTAGGTAAAAAGTGAATTAGATATACATTTGCGTTTTTGGTAAAGACAAGTATAAAAATCTTTAAAAGAACAGTTCAGATGTATACTTGAGGTCCTTGATGAGATTTTGGATCAAAAGGATCACCAACCACCCATGTTTTTACCATCTGTTCCAATTTCTTGACAAATTTATCGTAAATACCTTCTTGGATGAAAAGACGAGATCCAGCCACACAAATTTCTCCCTAAAAACGAACGAAAGCAAGGAACAAACACAGATTATCTCACTTATATGTTTGATGATATACATAATAAGAAATGATGTATAGTAAGAAATATGAAAAATTTAGTTTACCTTGTTGAATAGGATTCCTACAAGGGCAAGTGGTGCAACTTTGTCAACATCTACATCATCGAATACTATAAAAGGCGACTTCCCTCCCAATTCTAGCGAGACAGGTTTTAAATTGCTTAATGCTGCAGCCTGCATTACTAGACGTCCTACTTCTGTCGAACCTGTGAAGCTTATCTAAATAAAAAACAACTATGATTAGCTAAGGCAGTATTTGCTTTTCATTTACAAATATGAGAATAGGGAATCACCTTGTCTACGTCCATATGCGAGCAAAGTGCAGCACCAGCAGTAGAACCAAATCCTGTAACGACATTGATCACTCCATCGGGAACACCTGCCTGTTTTGAAACAGAGAAAACAGAGAATTTCAAGGATCTTATAATTAACTGACAAGATATGATATGATATGATAGTTTCGTGCAGATGAAGAGAACGAAATGTTACTTGTTTAGCCAATTGAGCATAATAGAGCGCGGAAAGAGGAGTTTGTTCAGCAGGTTTGACAACCATAGTGCAACCAGCTGCTAATGCAGGGCCAACCTTCATAAGAAACATCTGAGTTGGGAAATTCCAAGGAATAATGTGTCCGACAACACCAATGGGTTCGAGCAATGTGTATCCTTGCATCTCACGCGACATTTTGAGAGTCGTTCCATGGATTTTATCAGCTGCACCAGCATAATAGCGAATAATTTCAGCTGCAGCTGGAATGTCCATGTTCTTTACAGGAAGAAATAACTTCCCTGCATCCATTGCATCCAATGCTGCTATTTCCTCTGCATTTTCTATGATTAAATCCGCGAATTTCAGCATTATCCTTCTCCTCTCCTGAATGTAACACCAACGACAAGTTACAAAATCAACTCAAAAGTAGGTTAATTGAATCAAAATAATGAGTTTAACCATGAAACTATGCATAACATCTTAATTACTAAAAGATTTTCACATAAGTTAAAGGTCATTCCTTTCTTTCATCTTTTTGTAACCTCCATCCGTTTCAATTCATGTGAACTATTTTTAATCGAATCAAAATAACGAGTTTAACCATGAAACTGAGCATAACATCTTATTTACTAAAAGATTTTCACATTAGTTAATGGTCATTCCTTTCTTTCATCTTCTTTTTGTACGTCCGTCCGTTTCAATTGATGTGAACTACTTTTAATCTTTTTAAAAACTAATGACGTCTTAAAAACAATCTAATTTAAACTTCTTATATGTTATGCTTAATGAGAAGCTTTTATATCCATACAAACATTGTAACGACCATGAGTTTTGAAAGTCTTTGCTACTACATATATGTTATAGCCAAATTGAGAACCAGAAGTTACAAATACGATAAGGATCTGAAAAATACCTCAAATTTGGTTGAATTTGCTGTTCTGATACAGATTGTGTACTTTTTACTATCCCCTGAACTATTTAATAGTATATATATGCCCATGTGTACACATTATTACTTATTATTTTGCATTATTGTGGGCAAATAATATGTTTAAAATACGGTATTAAATAGTCTATGAAGGTAATAGGTCCTTAGTATCACAACAGCAAATTCGATCAAGATTGAGATATTTTTCAGACTTTTATCCCTTACATATACTTATTTCTTAAATTTTATGTCCAGTCAAATAAATGTAACGTATATTAAGATTAAGATGATGAGAATTCTTCTAATTGATTATGATGTTTTCAGGTTCCATCACTTTATGTCAATATTATGATTTAACATTATCTTTTTTAATTCCAATACTGTTGCCTTTATAAAAGATTTATAAAAAGTTAAAAAATAGAAGGAGAGGGGAAAAATCTTTCCATTTTAGTGTCCAAATCTTTTTCAATTTTCCACCCCTACCACCCAATGACCAAATATTGCAGAAAATAATTGCAACTTGTCATAATTGTCTGCTTCCCAAATTATACATGTTTCAATTTTCTTCATGAAATCTAAGAAAATAAAAAATATTTCTGAATATAATGATTTTAAATAAAAAAAATATATAAAATATATTAAAAAGTCTTTAAATTTGTGATTTTAAGCATTTTATGCAAAAAGAAGCACATTTTTTAAATGGACAAAGTTAAGAGAAAATAAATTAAAACGAAGAGAGTAATAAGTGTATATTAATATACCGATGGCTATAATGTTTGCCAACTACAATGATATTTGAAATTTCTGAAAGAACAATACGTTCGTCAATTTGAAATGAAAAAATTATTTTTGATAGACTTTTAATTTAATAAAAATATTTTTCAAATAAATTTTTAAAAACACAAGAGCAAACAATCTATATAATATTACCATCATTTATAAAATATCATGTTGTGACTAAAATAAAATAAAATAAGATTCCATTCATTCAACATTGTGTGACCAATTATTAATTGAAAATATTAATAAAAATGTTTGACCTTTTAAAAGGAAATTTTTCATTTTATGGTACTTGTCATTAACAAATAAAAATACAATTGTCAATAGAATGAATTTTGAAATTTATTAGTAATATTTTCTATTTTTTTTATATGGTCTAAGTCAACTTGCACACAATTTGATTCCAAAATGGTATATTAGGTAAGTTTACCTTTTGAAACAAATGAATGTCAAAAGATACATTTGGTGCAAAGAACGTGAGGGTGTTTACTCGAATCTTTTAGTAAAACAATTATATTATGTATATATTCAGATTTTAAAATTCTTAAATATAAAATTAGAAATAAAATAATTTTAACATTTTTAAGGTTAAATTTCAAGTATTATTTAAAACTCATTAATGGAATTTTAAAATCAATGCTAAATTTAGATATGTTTGTACCTTTTGAAACAAATTAGTCAAAAAAAGTGTTCTACAAAACTATTTAATGGATGGTCAAACTTTTGTCATATACCTATTCATACCTTTTGTAATCGTAAATTATGAACATTTCTATAATTTTATTATTACTTAAAAAGTCCACCTACAAAAATATAGTCTTTTTATTAGAAAATGTCATTATGATATCAAATGAATGAATAGTATAATTTAAAAAAACTTTATTTTACACTATATTATATAAATTAAAACGAATAGAACAGAATTTACCGCGGCGGATAATCGAGGCCAAGGCCCATTATCGAAAGCTTCACGGGCGGCTTTGACAGCCAAATCAACATCCTCCTTGTCACCTTCGCTAATTCTTGCGATAACCTCCTCGTTTCTTGGATCTATTGTTTCAAACGTATTTCCTATATTTAATGTAATATAGTTAGATGTTTTTACAAAAAATATAAAAATATCAAAAAAATTAATATCTAATAATATACTCATACTTTTTATCTCATTTATATATAAACTTTTTCTTTTTAATTCGTTCTAAAAATAAATAAAAAAATTTTTTTTTAGCAAATATCTAAACTAGATCTCACTTATTTCGAAAAAAAATCCACAAAAATATGTGGCTTTCATAAAATAAGCACATGACACAAAATGCCAAAAATTTATTTTAGCATTGTAATTGTCGTACATGGTGCAACTCACGAGGGGCCTATTACTCTCTTCGTTTTATTTTTACTTATCATATTATAAATATGTATTATTTATTTATTTATTTTTGATAAAAATAATATTATATCTACAATCATTTTTTATATATATCGGGTGATTTATAGAAAGAAATTGTTTATGAAAACTCTTATTATTTTATTTATTAATTTTTATAGGTCTCAATTTATGTATCATAATCTAAATTTGAAAATCAACAATATAATTTTAACCTAAAGTTAGATTAAATTTTTCAAAAAAATTACATGCTTAAAAATTATTATAAATTATAATTTTGTTAATTTATAATATTAAATATATATATAAGATTTTATATTTATTGAACTTCCAAACATGTCAAATATATTTAGACATAGCAAAAAAGGGTGATTAGTGTTTGATCGTTGACACGTCTCAAAAGTTTTTCCTATTTTATTTTATAGAGATAAGATAATATGAAACTCGATTTGTATTAACCACCTCAAAAGTTTTTCCTATTTTATCTCGAAATAAGATAATACTAAATTCGATTTATGGTAATGGATGTCAAAAAGAAATTTCCTATTTTACCCTGGGAGATAAGTCGATACTAAATTTTTTATTCCGAAACTATTTATACTAGTCCAACATAACAAATCACTCTCAGAGATTTGAAGATGCTGCTGCAACAGATTGAAACAATTTCACAAATAGAAGAGAAAAAAATCAGTGTAATTTTTTTTAAAAAAAAGTATAATTACTTAACTTGAAGCAGAATCAATCAAATCGCCATTAATGGCGGCAGAGAAACTCCACACACACAGTCAGTCACACAGAGATGAGATTCAAAAAATTCGTTTTACAGAAACTTTCAAAAGTCGAAAATCTGCAACATATAACTGATTTCCTTTGCTTTTATTCATTCACGGAATTAAACAGAGATTAGAAAGTTATAAATCAATCAAACCTGAAACGGAATCGACGAATTCACCATTGATGAACAGCTTTGTGAACTTAATTTTCGGAATTTGGAATTGAGTTTCTGAATTTCCATTCATTTCCGCCATTTTTTTCACTTTGATTTTTTTTTTTTGCTTCTGTTACTGTTGCGTTGCTCTGTATCTTATGGAAGTGAAAGAGAAATAACACATGTTTACATATTCCCCTATTTATAGGCTGGAACTCTGCCGGGGTCTTTTTCACGTGAGGGGGCAGTTACATAAATAAGTTTTAAATAATAAATGATTTTTGGCGAAAAAAATAGTGTGTACGTAATCTTATCGAGTAAAAAAAAGTTATTTCTAATAAATGTTTGAGTCAAAGTATGTGTAATTTCATAATTAATGTTTAGGTCAAATTTTTATTTTATGAATTTCAAAAGTAAACATTGTTATTAATAGAATTTTAATTTAGGTAAATGTAATTTTAAAATAAAGTATGAGAAGAATAATGTTTATTAGTTTTATTTTTTATTTTGAAAAAATATCCTTTTTATATATATTTGACTCAAATAAAGTAAGTATATATAATATAAAAGAATTATTCTCGTATATGTAAGTTAAAAGTTTAACTTATATTGTCACGGTTCAGATAGTTGAAATTGATTCACACTTTAATTATTATGTGGGAGAATCATTAATACTAATTAGCTAACCAAATTTATTAAAATATTAAGGTATTTGAGTTGTGAAAGCAAGTTAAATAGCTGAAGACTGAAGTTTTCATAAACGTTCAAAAGATTTAACAACTAAAAAAACAATGCTAAAAATAACTTTAAAACCTGAAAGTGAATATACCAAAACATCTAATAATGAACCAAAAGCCTAAACAAGAAAGGTTATAACTCTAACTAATGAACTAATTAGATTAACTAATTAGAGAAGTTTAAGTCTGAAATGATGGACACAAACGAAAGAGAACTCATGGCAGCCCGAAAGAAGTGGCTCACCCTTGAATCAAAAGGATCATTGATCTTCTAAGCAAGATCTGGAAGATGCCCTGTACTCAACAAAAATAAGAGCAAGTGCAGTATCAGTTCACAATCATCGTGTACTAGTAGGATCACGTCGATATTCCTCTAAGTATAATATAAACAAGTTAATATAACATTATAAACATGCAAAATATCGAACATATATAATATCAATTATCACATGCTCAACAATATACATTTATAACAAGTCATTGACCCTCTCATGAAACTCAAACTCAAACTGTTATCATATCAAAACATGGTACCCAATCCAATGTTTATGTAGAAATGTGACAATCGATCCAATATTTATGTCAGAATGTGGCAATCGATCCAATTAGTTATGTCGGAACGTGGCAATCAATCCAATCAACACACCACAATCACAATCGCAAGTACAATCTCAATAATCATACAGTCAAGAAGTGATTCATGGCATATGTTTATTCATCTATCACATTTTGCAATAAGTGTGATCAATAATGCACATTCGCATACATAAATGTATCATAATGAAGCAAGAACATATATACATCACACAATCATAGAATCACAATCATCACCTACCTCGAAACAAGCTTGAAACCCTAAGAAACTTGATCCTTCCCTTTTCAGATTCGTTCTTCTTGTTTTTGGTTTACAAGCAATCAATATAATGCGGGAATCATTAAAAATCACTAATTACCCCAATTACTAACAATACCATCAAACCCTACGTCTCCATACCCAGATTACGACTTTTCCCGCCATAATTCTTATATCAAAACCCTTTTTTATTGATAATAACACAAGAAAATAGGTTTCACGGATCGAAAACGAATTTTGGGAGTGAAAATCTTACCTTTGGCCTCAAAGAATGGGGGAAAAATTGTTAAGAAGACTCTTGGGTTCATTCCTTACCTCCCAAAGTAGAAAAGTGCAGAATAAAATACTTTTGGGGTTTATTTACGACTTTAAGTCGCGTTTGGCCCGCCATATTGGCACTAGTCCGCTACAGCGACCCGCTCTGGCAATAAAAATCACCACCAAAGCGGCTTGCATGAAACAGTGAGCTATTGTAATAATTTAAAGACCCCCATTTTACAACACACCTTCAACCAACGACACCCAAAAAATATCGTTCGCGCCGAGATCAGTTTCGAAAGTTCTACTTATCCGAATTCAATTATGTAAAGTCAAACAAGTTTTTTAACGCCTTGTCTACTCATGTAATCAAAATCATATTTAAATCATCCAATTACTACTAGATTTCCCTACACCTTAATGACTTTGATTTCGTTCAAATTTGAACTAGGTTGAAAAATCTCACTTACTATGAAAAAAAGTTTTAGCCCAAAACTTTTTCTCCATTGACTTTTCTATAACGAAGGAACCCAATCATTACATATATACATCAAATACTGTGAAAATTTGACTTTCAATTTTATGTATGGACAAATATTTGTATCTTTAGTTTGACTATATATATATATATATATATATATATATATAATATATATATATATATATATCTATATATATATATATATATCTATATATATATATATATATAAATATAAAGAAATATTAATAAGCAAGCAACGCTTTGTCAATGTTTCTGCTTGCTTGTTCACTTAGTTATATATCAAATATAAATAAAATAATCGCTTACTTGAATATTTGCTTACATATTTGTAATTGTATTGCTTATCCATAATTTTATACAACATTATTTTTTAAAAAAATTGGACCCATATAAATACTGTCCATTTTACTTGTAATTGGGACTCTCTGTATATTTCTAATTTAGTCCTTTTGTTTTAAATGTTCATTTAAAATTTTATATACCTCTTAAATTATAATATGAGTATTTTATAATATTCCTATCAACTTATACACAATAAATTCTAAAAAGTAATTTGAAATAAGTAATTTAATGTTCGATATGCTAATTATATAATTTTATTCTTATGTAAGTATTAGTTATGAAAATTTAATTATTATATATTACTTATTTATATTTTAGGTGTTTCTAAATTTTACATTATCAAGAAAATTATACGAAACAAGCAATACTTAATTAAGTGTAGCGAAAATCTCTGATGATTTAAATTTGAATATTTAGTTTAATTGTCCAAAATTCTATCATATATAATTAATATAAATAAATATGTTTGCTTATTATTTTTCGATCTTTTATCCACAAATTCCTTATGATTCCTAAAGTGGTTAGATTTTCGATAGGTCATTTTCTTATTTCATTTTTAAGATTATAACTAATTTGTTTTTATGAAGAGTTAGATATTTTTTGGATAATTTGATTTTATTAACTATTAGTAACTTTAATTTTGTAGTCACAATCACTATTTATTCGATTGAACTTTGATACATTTTCTTTTTCTTCCTTTTATTTTTAATTATTAAAAGTAAAAGATGAATACTTTTTAGAAATATTTCTCAAATGTTTAAGTAAATACCCCCATGACGATTAATTTAACTTTTAAAAATAAAAATATTAGATTGTATATAGAATATTACATTATTTTTTATATATATGATAAAGCTAAAATTCGTTGACTTCTATGGGTATTTTCTAAAAATTATTTATAAGTTCTTTTGTTAAAAAATATTTATTCCACCATCGAATATGCCTATGCAATAAAGATAATTTACTAATTAATTTTAAAAGTTATCTTAAGAGATTGATCGACCAAGCCAAGAGATTTTAATAATGGTACCAAACAGCAAAATGTGTATCACACATTTAAGACATGGCCCTCTTGTCATTTTCAATAATTTGATTGGATTGGAATAATAATATAATAAGAATAATAATAATAATAATAATAATAATAATAATAATAATAATATAATAATAATAATAATAATAACAACATTTATAATAATATCGATTTTATTGGGCTCCATGTTGTGTATTATAGGATCATAAATTGAAAAAAAAAAGTATAGAAGAGAACTGGCGGATATATTGCTTTTTCAATCTCTATGTAACGAATGATATATTAGTTATGTATCAGATATATAAATTATGTGTTAAATATATAAATAAATTAGATTGTATTGTATATGGTAGAAGTAGAGTGATGTATCCAAATACTAAAGTGAGAAGAAAAAATAAAGTTTGTAATTAATTGAAATGATATAAATTTTCATAATTATATTGTTTTAAAGTCATATAATTACGTAATTTTGAAATAAAATAATAAATAGAAAGCGATACGTAAATGTTTGATGAAATTAAATTATGGAGTAACATGCATTAATTAGATATTTATTGGAAACTATTTTTTGAATTCATTAGTTATTGGAATAAATTAAACTATGCTAGTATAAAAATGATGATATTATAAAACAAATTTGTAAATTACATAATCTTTCATAAAAAAAATTAGGATATAATTAATGAAGTATATGGTGCAAAAAGCCAAGAACATTATTATATATGAATATTATCACCAAAATGATTTTTCGAGATCCTAACTATGTGACAAATAATGCCCCACAAATAAGGACATATATATATATATATATATATATATATATATATATAATATATATATATATATATATATATTATAGCAACGTATATTATAAAGATAAAATCGAAATATAAAGATTTATAGTTATTTTGAATTAATTTATAATTTTAAGTAAATTTACATTTAAATATTTATATATGTTTGATAAAAATATATGACTTAATCACAGCTATAAAAATCACGTGAATTCGAATTTATAGTTATAAATGAATTTACAATCAAATAGATTCTTTTTTTTAATTATTATTTTACGTATAGCTATTTTTTGATATTTTAATACACGATACCCCCTGTGAATAAGGAAATATTTTTTTTTTATTCCACCACTAATATTTTATCTCATTTTATTATAGGTGTAAAGAATATGATTGATTAGATAGGTTTTATTTCTTTTGACTTTCTTTCATTTTATTGATTTTAAAAGAGTAAATAAATTAGTCTTACATCAATTAATCATTTAATCAAATGACATCTCTCCACAAGCAATATAGTTGCTTAAGAGGATATATTAGCATTTTAAATTCATCAAATATTAATAAATTTCAGTTTTATTTTTTGTGATTATGAATTTTTTCAGATGATTTTTATCGTGTTGTTGATAGTCACCACCGTTTTTTTAAGTTTATTGATCTATTAGTGGAACTAATAAATAAAAATAATATGTTTAGAGTAGTTGCTAACCACATTCCACGTGATTTAAACAATTAAAATGTAAAATAATACTAGTTGTAATTACATAAGAATAGAGAAGACATAAAGTAAACAATGAAACTATGTCATAATATATTCTTGTTATCATCTAATTGTTTTTTTTTTTTGTTTGGCCCCAATCTGTCTATATATACTATACTCCTCATAGGCTTAATTATTTTACTTTTTTACAAATTAGCTATTCAATTCAAAGTGATAATTTCAATTGATCTTTTTGTTTTTCACTTGGTGTTTTTTCACTTGGTATTGTATAATTTTAATTTATTCGAATTTGTTTGGTGAAAAATTATATTATCTAGACATAGTTAACATAATTTATACGTATATAATAGATGTCGAACGTCTTTTAGCTACTTCATATGTCTATTTCAGCAAATTTTGAATTCTCTTATTGAAAATTCTGATTCCGTCCCTGACATACATTTACGATAGAAATAATGGTTACATACTTGCATATATCAAACATACACTAAACTTTCGCTAAGAAAAAAAAATAGAAAGATTTAATATTGTAATTTTTATTCTAAATTTGGGGAAAAAATTATTTTCAAAGAGCCAGAACTCAGACAATGACTCTGAAAAAACAAGTCAAAATTATAATTAATTTTAAAAAATGTGATTTCTAACTATATATATGTCCAATCCAAATAATTGCATCTAGAAGTTTTCTTTCAATAAAAATTGTACGAATTATATTTTTATAGTTAGTTTTATTATTTTTAATTGCACCATATTTTAAACCTCAATTAGTAGTATGCAAATGTTAATCTAGCAAATTCAATCAAGAGTATGGGAAAATCGAGCTTATTTATTTTAATCATGCACTTGAATATATAATTTTTAAAATTATTGAAATATAATTTACATATATATAAAAATTATAAAATCATAAAAATTAATAATTTTAATATTGAAAAGAACATATATATAAATTATAATTTTTTAATTAAACTTTCAGAACGATGTCTCGTAAATCGAAATGGGAATAGAACATATCGAATTTTCCAACTTCTTTTAAATTCAAAATGGGGAAAGTCTTTAGCAATGAGTGTACTTGGAAATTAGAACATGGAATATAGAAGAAAAAGTAGAATTCCATTTTACAATAATTTATTGAATAGGAAAATTAAATAATGTGTTTTACTTTTCTCATAATAATAGTTTTTTTTCTAAAGTCGAAAAAAGGTGTATTCCTTTTATGGAACAGAATAGGAAAAAAAGAGAGTCAATTTCTCATCATAATAAATTAAAGAAAAGGATACAAGATTTTAGTTATAATGCGTAATTACTAATTAAAAGAAAATTTATTATATATATATATAATATATATATATATATATATATATATATATATATATATAGGTGTTGTTGAAATAAATCTTTTTGATCTAAAATAGGTATTTTTTGAATCGCCTTGTATAACTTCTTGATCCGTCACTATATTAAGTAGGTGTTTGAATGTGTAATTTTAAATTATGATTTTCAATCTAAAATATTTTAAATAGTGAAATTTTGGATTTCTAATTGTGATTTTAAAATTTTTAAAATTTAAAAATTTATTCATAAGTTTATATTTTATAAAAAGAGACCCATCGATTATTTTAAATTTTATATAAAAAGACTTATGCTCAGCGTAAATAGATTTGTTCATACCATGTGAAAAATTATATGAAATAATAACTAGATACTACTATTGTTGACCAGTTGATTTTTACAATATATGTTATTGAAACTATATAATTGTGAATATTTATTTGTAAAATAAACATAGAGATACGTGATTTATCAATGCAACAGTGTTTCAGAATCACTTTTCAATATCTTATTTGTGAACTATAATTTGCTCATTTGATAATATAATACAAAAAATTAGAGAAATATTAAAAATTATCCTAATGTATGATGTTTTCAATTTTAATTTTAAACCAATTTAATTCAAATCATATCTAAACGGAGCCTTAGCTATAGTGTTAGGAGATATCGATAGATCAATAAATCCATATCCTATTCTGAACTAGGACTCTCATATATATATATATATATTATATATATAATATATATATATATATATATATATATATATATATAATATATATATATGATATATATATATAATATATATATATATAAAATATAATATATATTTTTTTTTTTGTATTTGTGTGGGTGGTGAGCAAATCAAGGAATTTTGTCCCATTTAAATTAGCATATGATTACTTTATTAAGTAATACGTCACAACTCACAAACTATAAATTATAATAATACCATTTGTTTATCTAAATTATAAATATTACTATAAGTTTAAAGTGATAGCAATGTTGACAACTAATTAAATATTTAACTAGAAAAAATTAAATACATCAGAGTGAGAAGTAAACAAAAGCAAAATGTTAAAATTAGGTTAAATGTTCGTCACCTACATCGTTTTATTCTTTGAGAATAAATAAATAATCAATTATTAATAATTCAATAAGCATCACAATTGTTAAAATTACACTAATAAAAAATGTTGCAATATAATTTGAATTAGATATGATATATACTCATATAAAAGAAGAGTTCGAGTTTATTTATCAACGTTATACAAGATATTTATACAATTAAAATACTGAATAAATAGCAATCACAAAAAAAATATGAACATAATAAAATTAGTATATGTTTTGATATTATCTTGTAATATTTAGGGTGTTTTAATATTCTATTATTTTATTTATCAACCAAAAAAGCAAAAGATATCGATAAAGCATGCCTTTTCGCTTTTCAACAACTTTCTTTATGATATATTTAATTTGCTACATTAATTAACGACTAAGCGTAGACTTAATATAGCAAATTGAAATAAATATAATTTTAAACATCGAGTTAACGTGTTACTTTTTATTTTTAAATCATTCTTATTAATTATAATAATGAATGCTCAAATATATAATTAGTTAAAAGAATTATGTGAATACGTGTTTATTCAAGGAAGGTAAAATCCAATAATATTTGTACCTCATATATTATTATTATAAATAATAATTAAAAACTACTCGTATTCATGAGTCATGTATTTGTCAACGGTCTAGTTAAATTTATTTCTCATTCAATCAAATATATTTTTAGCTTTAAAAAGTTACGTATCATGTTTTTATCGAATGAAATATCGGTCTCAAACGGTTGATATTTTATTTTTTATTTTTAAAAAAACCAGCAAGGTCAATTTATTTTATATATATATTTGAAAATGATGCAAATTGAAGAAATAAAGAGTCAACAATTTTCTTTTCTCAAAAAAGGTTTTACTTTTGACTTATAATTGGAATAGTCAATAAAATTATAATTAAGTTTTAAGTTCTATGAACATATGATGAAATAAGTAATAAACATAATGGATATTTATTATTCTAATTTTCAGCATATTTGGATTAAAAGGTGGTACTTTTCTTGATGATTATCGACTATAATAATAATAATAATATACCATACAAAATTTCGTACAATGAAAAGTATTTTTTTTATTTTTAATAAATGATTTCAAATTTGAGTTTTCCTGAATATGAAGTTATCGTGTCTCTCTCATGCTCAATGTGAGACTTTCCAATATAAAATTAAATTTGATCGATTTTTTATATGATTATCAGATATCAAACAAAAAGATAAACATATACGATAAAATCTGGAGAAGGTAATATATAAATAGGCTAACGTCTATAAAACATAAATTGAGAATGACAAAATATTTATGTTTAAGCATGATTGGACTATGAATAATGATATTAATTAAGAAATAATGATATACAGAAAGACATCATTCAGTTGACATTTTGTGAAATAATCTTATAATACATTACCTCAATCTTGATATATTTTAGATATTGAAGTTTATCAATTTCTGACGTATACTCTCAATAAGACCAATTCCAATTTTAGTATATAATTGAATTTTCAATCTTATCAAATTGAAATGTAAGACCGACTTTAATCGGACGTTATATACGGGTATAAAAAATTGATAAAATCTTTGTTTATTTTTTTGGGGGCTTGTTTGAAGTTGAAATGCGTTCGTTTTCTTCTCGGGACAAACTGAATACATTGCCAACGTCTTAATGGACGTTCATGAAAATTTTTGGCCATTTCGTTTTGGAAAATTTAGATTACAAATATTTCATAGACTATAGCATACAAAAAATCGATAAAATCTGTGTTTACCGGCTTCGAGGTTCGTTTGAACTTGAAAATGCGTCCGTTTTCCCCGCAGGTTGAACATGTTACATTGCCAACGTCTTAATGGACTTCCATGAGAAATTTCGGCCATTTCATTTCGAAAATTTCGGATCACAAAAAATTTCGTAGACTATAATACACGAAAATCGATAAAATTTGAGTTTACCTGCTTTGGGATTCGTTTGAACTTGAAAATGCACAGTTTTCACCGCGGGACAAAATGGACGTCCACGAAAATTTCATCCATTTCGTTTCGGAAATTCCAGATCGTAAAAATTCCATGAAATATAGCAATCAAAAATCGATAAAATTTACATTTACCTGCTTTGGGGCTCGTTTGAACTTGAAAATGCTCCCGTTTTTCTCCATGGGACAAACTGGATATATTGACAACGTCTTAACGGATGCTCATGAAAAAATTTGGCCATTTCGTTTCAAGAAATCCGGATCACAAAAATTTAATGAACTATAGCACACGAAAATCGATAAAAATCTGTATTTACCTGCTTTGGGGCTCATTTGAACTTGAAAATATGCTCATTTTTTTCGTGGGACGAATTGGATACATTGCTAACGTCTTATCGAACGTTAATGAAAAATTTTAGCCATTTCGTTTGGGAAATTTCAGATCACAAAAATTTCCTGGACTTAGCCCTTTGATTTAGTGTCCGGCGCATGCAAAAATATTTTCTGAAAAAACCTTATGAGGACCTCCGCATTTAGTTTGGAAACCATCACGTATATTCACACCATTTTTTTCACTCTCACTGCTACATCTACAACTTTAGAAATAGCGCAAATTCCCGTATTTTTCGTGTGTATTAACCTATGAATCTAGCGTCCGGAGTACCTAAAAAAAATTCTCAAAAAACTTTATAAAAACTTCCGTTTAGTTATATAACCATATAATATCGGACTTATATAATTATAATCTTAAAAATTGTATAACTAATTATTTGTACATATGTTGTTGATTAATTATGTAATATATACAAATAATTTAATTTGTAACTCATTTGTTATCTCATATACAAATTAAATTCTACATATACAGATTTATTAAAAAGAAAGAAAAGCTATACCTCAAAATCTTCAATTAAGTTATACATTTTCTGTTGTATTTTGAGCATCAATGTGACATCTATGGATTTTGATGTTGAACTCATACAATGTTCTTACAATTATATTTAGCGATCGAATCTACAATTGTTTTAAAAATTGTAATTAAACCCAACCAAAAAAAATGGAGGAGGGATGAAGAATAATTAATTCAAACTATCATTATGAAGAATAATTAATTTAAACTATAGTTAGCTTAGTTACATAATTTTCTGTTCGAAAAACAAATTTAAAAATGAATTTGCTTGGCTTGAGAAATTGTAAATGGGCTATTTCGGCCCACTTTAGTCTTCAACCAGGCCTAAGAAATGCAACTAGTAACCATTTGGGATAATTGTATAAATAGTAAACTAATAACCTAAAATAAATGGAGTAGCTAAAATTTGATTTAATTGTGCCCCATAGCAAACATCTGCCAAAGTTTGTCAGTCGCCTCTCTCTGAAAACTCTCGCTCGTCACTCTCCCTCTGCTCGCATTTCTCGCTTTATACAGAAGAAGTGTATAAATTGTGTTTCTGTTTTGTATAAAGCGAAAGAAAATTGTATATACATATGAAAAAATATATATCTTCGTGCTATACTCTTAATTATACAATTTACAAACATTTTACTTCGATTCAATTGTATACAAATGCAAATTTTATACAAATATTACTGCGAAAAAGGCCAGCGAATTATACAATTGTAGTGAAATACAATTTTCTCTCGCTTTACCGAAGTGCATAAATTATGTCTCTGTTTTTGTATAAAGAGAGAGAAAAACATATATCTTCTTCCTATATAATTATAATTATACAATATATAAATATTTTACTTCGATTCAATTGTATGCAAAGCAAATTTTATACACATATTGCAGCTAAATAGGCCAGCGAATTATACAATTGCAACGAAATAAGCTAGCGGATTATACAATTTAGGCCAACGAATCCTACAATTGTATATGTATAGCGAGGCCAGCGAATTATATAGTTGTATATGTATAGCGAATTATACAGTTATATGTTTGCTATGGAGCACAATTATGCAAACTTTGCTATAGTATACAAATATGAATTTTTCTTTGCTATATGTGAAAGTTGCCCTAACCATTTTGAATAGTTATTTAAGTATTAACCAGAATCTGCAAATTATTTAAAGTTTAGCCATATTTAAAATAGTGCATTGCCCATTTTGGGTAATAATTTAAGACGAAGCTCTCATATTATACAAGCTTCGTCTTGTTCTTACCTAAATATTAGTTTAAATTCGAACTACTCTATTCAAATTTAAATAATGAATTAAGGTTCTAAAGTTTGAATAGTGAAATATCAAACTTAAGGATAAAATGTCATAAACCTATGCATTAATTTAGTCACCAAATAATAACAAAAATTAACTATATCAAACTAGTCATCAATTAAACTTCATAATACAAATCATCTTTAAAATGATAATTAAAATATATTTGTGAGTAGATATAAAGTAACACTTTTATGCATATATTTGCATATACCCTAAAACATTAACATACACACCAAATCCATTAAAAGGCACAATTAACTATGCATGAATATAGAGGTTCCCAAATAAATCCAAAACTTAATTTAAGAACAAACAAATTACAAAGAGATTAAGAAGACCTTGCATGCACAATCACTAATTAATTACCTAATTCACATATATCTTAATCACTTCAAAAGTAATTTTGAAGGATCGGCATAACGAACAGAAAACGACTTAAGGAGATGATCAGATTTATCCAAACTAAAGCCATTGTCGAAATTTTGTGAGTAAGTATATTCATCATATCGAGAAATTTGTACGTGAACTGACTTAGAACGCCTTAATCCCTCTTTATTTTCCTTTTTCTCTTTTGTCAACATCTTCCACAAAACTTTCCAAATTGAACTTTTGCTACCCCCACTTTTAGAAATTGATTCTTTTACTCCTTCAATATCATCATGATCACTTCTTCCTAGTCTAACACTTCTACTTCTTTTGCTAAAGCTTCTATACAAATTCTTGACATCCATTGTAAGCAATGACTTTGATCAACAACGAATAAAATAACAGTTACGTCTCAATTCCTAGTCAGTTTGAATTAGCTATATAAATATTCTCACTGATCAAGAGAATTGTTATCGTTAAAAATAATTAGTAGTGTGGATAATGAGACATATATGGTTGTGAAAAGTTTAGAGCTAGGAGTGAAATGGATTTTGAACATTTAAAGGAATTGGCTTAAGCTAATTATGATAATTTTGAACTATTTAAGTATAATTGTCAAAAATGGCAGCTAAATAGTAAGAAATAGGAATATTTTTGCATGCTTTTGGTATTAGACAAAAATGATGCGCTTAGACTTTATTAATTTATAATATACTAGAAGGTTCATACGTTTTCACCAAATAAAATAGTATTACTTGCGTCTCAAATTTTATTTCGAAAAATAATTATCTTAAATTATTTGTCCTTTTAGAAATACAAAATTAATTATTTTTTTCAATTTCATTCTTAGTACTAATTGTTCTTGGAAACGATAATTAATGAAGAGTAGAAATTTTTATTGATATATAAACGTGTAAAAGAAAAATAAAATAAATAATTTAAGACGTAGAGGATAGGTAATATTTATTAATTTTAAGTGATTATGTTTCATGTCAAACGATCAAAAGAATTAGTAAGCACGTGATAATGACTTAAAGAAAACAAAACAAAAAATAATGGTTGGATTATTGACAAATTGTTTTTGTATTTACACTTAAATGTCATACCTTTTTATTTAATAATTACAATAGCAATATTTTTAGGAAATGGGTATTTTTTTATTATGAAAAAAACAAATTGAATTGACTTCAATAGCTCTATAAGATTTGTAAATTCTCACTCATGATGTGAGACTTAAACCAACAAAAAATATTGTATACGTATCTCTTTGAAATAAAAATCAAATTAGACGAAGTTTATATCTAGAAGTCTCTATACACATACAGTTAAAGCGAACTATGACACTTTAAAGTACATTTATTAGGGATTTTATAAAAATAAATTTAAAAATAATTATAGCGACATATTTTAAATTAAAACCAGAAAAAACTTACCAATTATTCCTTTGTGAGTCATTACTCAGTATATATCATAATTTCACTTTGTATTCAAACTCTTCGAATTTCACTGGATATCTTAATAATTAAATGTATATTTAGATTCAAAAGTTTTTAAATAAAAATAAAGAAAGTCTTAATACCAATTATAATATCTATAAAAGAAATAGCTCCATCTAGTCATTTTCTGACCAACAAGGGTTATGTAGAATGATCTAACATGAATATTAGACGATTTTTTCTAACATGTAAAGATATGATACATCGATACGGATTTTCTTACATATATGATATACATAACTTAAAAGATGTAAAATTTAGATTCTTCCACAACATCATTTGCAAGTTGCAAATTATTTTTTAGATTCATCCTTGTCATTATGAACCAATTCCAATGAAATACACAAATATGAACATATTACATATACGAAAACTACCTAATGAAAACTAAGCTCTTATTACATTCATTGTGCATTTTTACATGTATATCTCTTTAAAACAATAACATAGTCGGTGTGATTTCAGATGAAAAATTTAAAAAGGAAAAAAGTGTAATGCAAATTTTTCTCCGGCCTTATATAATAAGGTAGAGAAACTAAGTTTGATAGATACACTCAAGAAATCAAAGCGTTTTCAAAATCGAGTGTTTACCAGAAACATCCTCTCAGTGTAACCTTACACAAAGCACGATGTAAGATCTTAAATTACTTCAAAAGGATCAATTTTGATGGATCAGCATAACGAACGGAGAATGATTTAAAGAAATGATCAGGTTCATCATATGAGTTGATGAAACCATCATCAAAATTTTGTGAATAAGTATATTCATCGTAACGTGGAACTTGTACATGAACGGACCTAGAAAACTTGAGCTTCTCCTTTGACAATTTCTTCCACAAAACTTTCAAAATTGAACTTTTGCTACCTCCACTTTTAGAAAATGATTCTTTCACCCCTTCAATATCATCATGATTGTAATATTTTCCCAGTCTAACACTTGTGCTTCTTGTACTAAAACTTCTATACCAATTCTTAACATCCATTTTGATTATCGACAAGAAAAAGTTGAATTAACAAGTAGATATATAATTTGAGAAGTATTAGAGTTAGGTTGTGGCTATTTATGAATAAACAATTTAAGACTTAAAATTGTATAGAATGGTCCAATATGGCAGCTAAGCTAGTAGGAAATATGAATACTAGCTAATTAGCATGCTTTTGGTTATTAAATAAATATGATAGGCTATAGACTTTACTTTTAAATTTATTTACATGGTTTTGCCAAATAAAATAGGTGACATTTATTTAATTCAAGATTATGATATTTGTGGTAGTATTTTATATTGAAATTTCATAATTATTAAGCACGTGCAAGTGAATAGTTTGTAAAATAGATTTATAATAATAATAATAAAAGTACAAGATAATGATAGGTGTAGTCAAAGAACGTCTGACATATCGTTAGGTATTAAATTTGATATTATTAATTAGTTAATTGTTATTCGATTGATATCAATATATATATATATATATATATATATATAGATATATATATATAATATATATATATATATATATATATATATATATATATATATATGCGTTTTAGGAATATTTAGAAAGAGGGTAAATTACCTCTAAAAAATTTATATTGACAAATATTGTAAATTTAAACTTAGCATTATCATCTAAAATTGTAGCTAAACTTATAGGAAATGGGTCTATATATTAATGAGCCAAATAAATTTAATTGACTTAAACAATAGCTCTATAATGCACCACTAGCTCCCCAAGACCCCTACTCTCATCTAGACTTCATTCAAGATATATACAAATCAGTACGATAAAAATAATTTTTAGCGGCATTAAATATTTACATTAATAAAGAATGCTAAAATATTACCGGCATTAGTTAAGTGTCATTAAAATCAATATCGCTAAATGCTTTTGGGATATATACAAAGAGTGTTAATTGCTGCTGAAAATATATATGTAGCGACAATTATGAATCAATTGCCGCTAATGATCATTTTTATCGTAGTGAACATTTAAATCGAAAATTAATAAATGAATAACACATTTAAATACATATACTGATCTATATATATATCGCTTAATCATAATTAAATAATATATTTTTATTTATTAATTCACCCAATTAACTATAGTAACTTTGAACTCACAACATATAAGCACATTGGAATATCCAAGACAAGTAAGAGTTGTTATAATAAATTAATATATCTTGCGCTAAATAAATTCCTTATACATCAATGAGTTACAATATGAACCAAATACATTAACACATATTGTAGGAATTATGTGAACATGTAGAGAGGTAATAAGTTAATCTAAAATTAAATTACAAAAAGAGGGCCAAGGAAAAAAGAATCTCATTGACACTAATTGATCATGTGATTTACATCTCTCTACGTTTTTAATCACTTTAAAATTGTAGTTTAGATGAATCACCATAACGAACGGAGAATGACTTAAAGAGATGATCAGGTTCATCGCAACTAAAACCATCATCAAAATTTTGTGAATAAGTGTATTCATCGTAAGGAGGAATTTGCACGTGAACTGACCTAGAACACTCGAGCCTTGATCCCTTCTTCTTTTCCTTATACAACTTCTTCCACAAAACTTTCCAAATTGAACTTTTGCTACCTCTACTTTTAGAAAATGTCTCTTTCACTCTTTCAATATCACCATGATTGTAATTTATTGTTAATCTAACACTTTTGCTTCTTGTGCTAAAACTTCTATACCAATTCTTCACATCCATTGTTATTAAGAAGTTTAATCAACTAAATGTAACAATAACAACTATACTTCAATTTCAAATAAATAACTTGAAATCGGCTATATAAATCTTCACAAAATCACTAGAAAGTTGAGTTAACAAGAATTGGATGTATGGTTATGGAAGAAGTATACATATAGATTTAGGGAAGTGATGGCTATTTATCACAAATGAAGTTTAAGGATAAATGGTCCAAAAAAGGCAGCTAGTTAAAAGGGAATAGGAATATTTTAGCATGCTTTTGGTATTAGACAAAAATGATGGCCATAGACTTTTATTTATAATAATAATAATAATATAATAATAATAATAATAATAATAATAATAATAATGAAATAGAAACTTGAGATGATGACATTAAATAGAAAATAGCCTAAATTATGTTTGTGTTTGTATAGAGCGAGAGATTATATATACAAATATAAATACATATCTTTCCGTTCTATACATGTATAATTATACTGATACAAATTTGCTCATGTCCAGTTCTTTTTTGCCTTTATCTCTCTTGCTTTATACAAACACAAATTATACAAATACAATGTACAATTTGTGTTCGTATAAAGCGCGAGGGATTTGATATACAAAAACAATTATTTTAACTTGATTCATTGTATATTAACTCGATTACAATATACAAATTCAGATTTTATGCGGATATACAAGACAAATAGTGATACATATATATACAAACACAACTAGTGATACATATAAAAAGTGGTTGCATATATACAATTATCTAACCGATATTGATATACAATTCACCTCTCTCCATTTCCCTCTCTTGCTCGCCACTGTAGCCTAACACAAAGAACATATAGATATACAAATGATCATAGATATAGATGCCGATTATATAGATCATTGTGATTTTATCCAAATCAGATGTCTGTGAATCAGATGCATTTGCTAAAGAACGCAAATAGCAAAACTATAACTATAGAGCACTAAAAATCATATTAACAAATATTATTTTAAGACGAAAAAGGATCAATAAATAGAGAAGTAAATCGTAATAAACTATAATAAGGTAAAATGAATTTCGTAACACAAATAGCTATCTTTTCATCATTTCCTTTAATCACAAAACTCTAAAATTTCTCCATTATACGAATAATAGGAAGAAAAATACATAAAGAATTAAAATTATGAATGAACAAATCAATTAGCTAAAATTACAAAACTTCATTAGTTTGCTAATGGACCAAATATGTTATTGCAAGGGCAACAAGTAGAAGAATATAAGCAATCCCTTGATCAATCGTTGTGCCTGCAAGACAAATTTATAAAATCAATTTAATTTCTTCATTAAACTATATTTATATATATTAAAAAAACATGCACATAAAATAATAAAATGATAAAATAATAGGACTCAATTAAACCTATAGAGTATAGACATTGTAAAATGAAATTGAAGTAACCAATGTATTTTAACATGTTACGTCATATTTTAGCTCAACCCAATCTAAATGGACTAGGTTGAATTAGACCACCATTTTAATGGGTCTTAAATATCTAGCTAAGCTCACGTGGACATTGTAAAAAAGAAAAAAATGTGAACGATTGGAACATATCAAAGGAAGTTGACTGACGTATTTGCAACAAATATTGATGATAAAGGAAGTTGACAATTGCAACATGTCAAAGGAACATGTCCAACGAAACTGACTAACGAGTTTACAACAGTATTGGAGAATTTGAGCCACATTAGAATTAGACTATTATATCGACTAGGTTATCTAGCCACGTATTATCAACTAATTTTACGAGTACATTGAACTAGGGGAAAATGTTTCAATATCGTCATTAGAAGGAGGGATGCCTTGTCCAAAACCGAACTCGACGAGTGATAATTAGATAAATCCAATAATTGTAAATGAAATATTCATCACTCTCATTAATTTCATGTTCAATTTCATAAAATAATTTGTAATTTTAGAGAAGAATTTTTTTTCTTTTTGGAGTTTAAGGAGAGATTTGTTGAGGAAATGAGGGTATTTGTTGAGTTTATATAAGAGTCCAATTATGCGTTTGAATTTTCTAGGAAAAAAAGAGAAAAGTTGTAGTTAGGTGAAAGCTACTATTTGGACTATTTTAATTGACAAAATAAAATAAAATAAAATAATTTAGAAAGTTGATTTATTGACTTTGACTTGTAGCAGACGTTTGACTCATGTGGGTTGGGGTGGGGTGAGGGGGGGAGGGGTTGCTATGACAAAAATATTGAAAAATTTTGATAATTTTGGTTTGATATTAGTGGATAAATTGACGTGGTATATTCAAGATGAGGTGTCAAGGTGTGTTATTTGCAGATAATATAGCATTGATTGTACGAAGATGAGTGTTGATAAGATCAACTTTATTGTATGGTGTGAAGTGTTGGTCAATCAAGAACTTCATGTTCAAAAGATGCAAGTTATCGAAATGAAGATGTTAGAATGAAAGGGTGGACATGCTAGAAATGATATGATTACGATGAGGATATTCAAGACAAGGCGGGATTTTCCTCTGTGATGGACAAGATGAGGAAAGTGATGTGTCGAGAGAAGAACAGAGACCCCTATGAAGAGGTGTGAAAGATTGTATATAGTGGGTACGAGAGAGAGGCCGATAGGTTGAAGAAATATTGAAGAGAGGTAATTGGACAAGATATGACAAGACTGCAACTTATCAACGTGATCCTAATTGTGATAAGAGTATGTAGAGGTCACATATTAAAATAAAAGCATACCTGATTTGTGTTTTAAGTTCAATTTCGATATTTGGAGACAATAAAAATGTCATATTTAAGTATAGAAATATACAATTCGATTAAAGATGTGTTATATTTTGAAGGATGACAAAAATATTTTTATTTATTTTATATATAAAATTTTATATCATTTCTGCTTGAATGTTAAATTCTTCTTATTTTATATATATTATTTTTGAATGGACGTTTTGGTGGTTCAAAAAGACGCAATAGATAACAATAATGTGGAGGGAAAAAAATTGCATCACAAATATTTTGTAACCATTTCTTATTTCATTACTCACAAAAAAAAAAAATTGGAAATTTCTCCATTTTGAATAATAGGAGAAAAATACATAAATAATGTATATTATGAATGAATAAATTAATTAGCTAAATATAATTACACTCAATATATATTAATTAATGGACCAAGTAGGTAATTGCAAGGGCAACAAGTAGAAGAACATAAGCAATCCCTTGATCAATTGTTGTGCCTGCAAAACAAATTTATTAAATCAATATAATTTCTTCATTAAAGTATATTTATGAAAAAAAAATAGAAAAGAAATACTGTTTAGAAAAATTATATTATCAGTATACTTTAACTTATTGTGTTATATATAACTTGTATTAGTCACGTTATTGCAGATAGTCTATCTTAATTTCAAAAATAATACACTTTCACTTTTTACAGAAATGTACGCGTATGAGTTAATTTCATAATTTTTTATACTATCATGTATATAAGTTAAACTCAGAAAAAAATTACGTTTATAGTTAATTAGTGTAATAATTTGAATAAATTTTAAAAAAAACGTATTAGCTACGAGCTATTTAGATTCTCGATCAATTTTAAAGAAAGAAAATGGTTACATACCATCATTGGAAGGAGAAGGAGCAGAAGAAGGAGCCATGCCTTGTCCAAAACTAAATTCGAAAAGTGTCATAAATATGAAACTAATAATTATAAATGAGAAATTCAATAATCTCACTGAATTCATATTCAAATTAAGGGGAAAAAATTTGTATTTTTACTCCAAAAGGGGGTGGCTAAAGTATTTGATTTCAAGAAAAATTAAGAGATATTTAGAGAAGAGAGTTTTTTTTTTGAAATTTGCCGATGTATGAAGAAAAAAGAATTGTTTGTTGAGTTTATATACTTATTTAATTATGTATTGGAAATTTCTTCGAAATGAAAAGAACAAAAAGTTGAAGTGTGGTGGAAGCTACACGGAAGAATATTTTAATTCAAATATAAAAAAAAATAAAAAGTCATAAAGTTGAATTTATTGACTTGATAAATAGTTTTTGACTCAATGGTTGATTATCGTTTTGATTAAGAAGTCATGCTTTAAAACTTATTTATCGAGCGGATTCAGAATTTGAAGTTAATGTATAACTTTTTTGTTGATTTTTAAATAAAAACATTTAATAATATTAAGTTAACAATCAATTTACTTATAACCATGACTTATGATAGAAATTTCAATTCAAATTTTGTTTGAATGAGTTCAAATGATATACTTGCTTACTATTATTCGCAACAGCAAAGTCAGAATTTTTATAAATGAAGAGAATTTAAAAATAAAGAGATAATTAAACACACGAAAAAATTAAAAAGATTCAATATTTACTATACATATTATATTTTACCTTATATAATATATCTTTCACGAACGAATATTTATAAATCTCTTAATGATATCCTGATTCAAAATCCTAATTATTCACAAGCACTATACCCTTAAATCAAAAACCATCTTTGATAAGAAAATAGATTATTTTTTAAAATAAGACTTTTGAACGCGAATTCAAACTATTCAGACACCAAATAAATATCTTTTTAACTTTATCATCTATTTTTGTGATGGCTTAGCAGCCTAGGATAGTTGTTGTGGATTGGACCACTGAGAAATAGGGAGTGATGCATAAAACTTCTAAATAAACTAATTCAAACATTAAAATATTAAAAACTTTATATTATATAATATTAGTCAAGCTTATAATAGTTGCCAAATATGGATGGAATTTTCTAAAAATATTATTATGGTGATTGCATACTATATTTAAATAATTTTTCATACTATAAGCTAAGATCAAATAAAGAATATCAACGAATAAAAATTTTCTTCAAATATATGATTTATAAAATAAAATATATTACATGCTATAACACATAAAATGAACTAGTAATATATATTTATTTTCTTACAAAGATGATAGAAATATCATATAAATTCATATTATTATTTTTTTTTCTTGTGAAGAACTTGCTTTGCATCTACTAATTTGCACTGAAAATGAAACTTCATCTTTCCCTGTCCCCATTTAGGTCATATTCTTTGTTTGGTTGGGATATTTTCATTGCCGTTCAAATAATCGTCTTTTTCGATTTTTATTTGATATATGATTAATACTTAAAATTGAGATTCAATTAAATTTTATTTTAGATTAAAAAAATTTTATATCGAATGATAACGTGATTTCTATCCCATATTATAAAAGATAACTTTTCATATTTGAAATTTAAATTAAAAAATCATATTTAATTACTCTCGAGTTAGGTTACACATGTGAGAATAATAAAGGAGGAGAAGATTTAAAAAAAGAAAAGAACTTTCAATAAAATTGGACTTTATTTTAGTTGATGAAATTTGACTTTTATTTGAGAATATTTGGTACATTTGGACAAAATGTATAAGTAAAAGTTAAAGAACAACACGGCTACACAAGATTCTAGAACAACTTTGTTATTAATAATATTCATGTAAAAAAGTATTTGATTGGTTACGAAAATAAAAAGGACAATAATTGGACTATTTGAACTCTTATTTCACATAGAGCAAATATATAATATTTGTATGTTATAGTTATAATTTACATAATTGCGCTTCATAATAAATTCTATATTTGTTATGGTGCTTTTGATTTGTATAATTCGCTAGAACCATTCAATTGTTATACAAATTATTTAGTTTTGTCTAAAATCATTAATACATTGTAATTTGCATAATAAGATCTGTATTTGTAAAATTATACATATATAGAACGAAAATATATGACATTATATTTGTATATACATTTTTCTCTCAACAACGCATTTTATACATTTTATATACCGAAATATATAAATGACTAATTGTATACCGTTGCAAATGACAGAAAACAGAATATTTGTTACGAATTACAATTAAAATAATTATGGCTATAACATTTAATTTAAATTAATAATTTGCTAATTCATACTATTTTTTTAAAAAAGAGTAACTTTAACATATAGCAAACATAAAAATCATATTTGTATACTATATCTATAGTCTGCATAATTGCGCTCGATATCAACATAAATATGTATTTTTCGCTATACATATAAAAAATAGTTGTATAATTCGCTATACATATACAAAGAAAGTAATTGTATAATTACATATTCAAAAGAAAACAGTTGTATACAAAAGATCAATTGTATAATTTGTGTATGTATAAACGAGAAAGAAGAAAGACAAAAGAAAATTGGGCACGGAAATATTTGTATTATATAATTATAAGTGCATAGGACAAAGATATATGTATTTGCATGTAAATATATAATTTTCTCTCGCTTCATACAAACAGAAACACAATTTATACATTTCATCTCTGTATGTATAAGCAAGAAACACTAGGGTGGCGAGCGAGATTAGGGAGAGTGGCAAGCGAGATCTAAGAGATGGGAGAGAGGAGAACAAAATTATATATATATGCAATTTCCTATCACTTTATACTAACAAAAACACATTTTATACATTCTTGTTTATATAAAAGCGAGAGAGGCGAGCGAGATCCCACAGGGAGGTAGGCAAAAATAGCAACAGTTTGCTATAGGGTACAATTAAGTCAAAGTATATTATAGAATTTTCCGAAAAAAGAATTGGAAGAGCTACCCATGTTTAAGTCCATTGGGCCAAGTTCCTAAAGGCTCTAAAAGGATGCACAAGCAACAATTAAGGCCCATTATGGTTTTAAATCATAATTTCTTTTGCCCTCCCTTAATCATTCGTCTTATTTCCTTTTTTTCATAACAAGAAGTTAAGTGTACGAATAATCATTTCTAAGATCAAAGCTTGAAAATAATTGCCATTTATAAAAAAATTAATAATAATTTAGTCGTTCTAGAATTAATTTCCCATCAATTAGCTTAAAATTGAAAAGTTCAAATTGTCAAATCTTAAGTTTGACTCTGCAAAACTTCACTTGAAACTTGAAAAATAAGTTTAGATTCATAACTTATGTTTGAGTTATAACCTTTAATAAATCTACTACTTACCTTTCTCAACAATATTTAACTCAATAAACCCAACAATAATGCTTTTTAAACTTCTTATTAGAGATGCTAATACTTTATATACTCACATATTATAAACATGAAAAAAATGTATATATATATATATATCTATATATATATATATATATATATATATAGTATATATATATATATAATATATATATATATATATATATATATATTATATATAGCGGTGGAAAAGTACTTTTGAAAATTTCTATCATTTACTTCTTTAGTTTAAAAAAAATTTGATCTCATTTATTTTTAGTGTGATTCAAAAAAGAATGATCTTTTTTTGTAATACTTTAAGTTCAGTTTTCCACGTAATATGTTTTAAGCCACAAGATAAAAGGACAATTTCGTACATTTGACATAATTTTAATTTATAACCATAAAATTTTAAAAAAATTATTTACTTTAACGTCGTGTCAATTTAAACTAAACTATTGCACACGAAAATCGTCGAAATGAGGGGTATGCTCGCTTCTGGGCTCGTTTGACCTTCAAAATGGGTCGGACAAGCCGTGATGGCCAACCGTATGCATAGACAAGGTCTTGACGGACGTCCACGAAAAAATTTGGCATTTTTGACGTCGGAATCCGGATCAACCAAAAAATGGTGTGCTATAGCACACGAAAATCGTCGAAATGAGGGGTATGCTCGCTTCGGGGCTCGTTTGACCTTCCAAATGGGTCGGACAAGCCGTGATGGCCAACCGTATGCATAGACAAGGTCTTGACGGACGTCCACAAAAAAATTTGGCATATTTGACGTCGGAATACGGATCACCCAAAAAATGGTGTGCTATAGCACACGAAAATCGTCGAAATGAGGGGTATGCTCGCTTCGGGGCTCGTTTGACCTTCCAAATGGGTCAGATAAGCCGTGATGGCCAACCATATGAATAGACAAGGTCTTGACGGACGTCCACGAAAAAATAAGGCATTTTTGACGTCGGAATCCGGATCAACCAAAAAATGATTTGCTATAGCACACGAAAATCGTCGTCGAAATGAGGGGTATGTTTGCTTCGGGGCTCGTTTGACCTTCCAAATGGGTCAGACAAGCCGTGATGGCCAACCGTATGCATAAACAAGGTCTTGACTGACGTCCACGAAAAAATTTGGCATTTTTGACGTCGGAATCCCGATCACCCAAAAAATCGTGTGCTATAGCACACGAAAATCGTCGAAATGAGGGGTATGCTCGCTTCGGGGCTCGTTAGACTTCCAAATGGGTCGGACAAGACGTGATGGCAACCGTATGCATAGACAAGGTCTTGACGGACGTCCACAAAAAAATTTGGCATTTTTGACATCGGAATTCGGATCAACCAAAAAATGGTGTGTTATAGCACACGAAAATCGTCGAAATATGGGGTATGCTCGCTTCGGGGCTCGTTTGACCTTCCAAATGGGTCGGACAAGCCGTGATGGCCAACCGTATGCATAGACAAGGTCTTGACGGACGTCCACGAAAAAATTTGGCATTTTTGACGTCGGAATCTGGATCACCCAAAAAATCGTGTGCTATAGCACACGAAAATCGTCGAAATGAGGGGTATGCTCGCTTCGGGGCTCGTTTGACCTTCCAAATGGGTCGGACAAGCCGTGATGGCCAACCGTATGCATAGACAAGTTCTTGATGGACGTCCACGAAAAAATTTGGCATTTTTGACGTCGGAATCCGGATCAACCAAAAAATGGTGTGCTATAGCACACGAAAATCGTCGAAATGAGGGGTATGCTCGCTTCGGGGATCGTTTGACCTTCCTAATGGGTCGGACAAGCCGTGATGGCCAACCGTATGCATAGACAAGGTCTTGACAGACGTCCACGAAAAAATTTGCCATTTTTGACGTCGGAATCCGGATCACCCAAAAAATCGTGTGCTTATAGCACACGAAAATCGTCGAAATGAGGGGTATGCTCGCTTCGGGGCTCGTTTGACCTTCCAAATTGGTCGGACAAGCCATGATGGCCCACCGTATGCATAGACAAGATCTTGACAGACGTCCATGAAAAAAATTTGGTATATTTTTGACGTCGGAATCTGGATCACCAAAAAATCGTGTACTTATAGGACACGAAAATCGTCGAAATGAGGGGTATGCCTCGCTTCGGGGCTCGTTGACCTTCCAAAGGGTCAGACAAGCCGTGATGGCCAACCGTATGCATAGACAAGGTCTTGACGGACGTCCACGAAAAAATTTGGCATTTTTGACGTCGGAATCCGGATCAACCAAAAAATGATGTGCTATAGCACACGAAAATCGTCGAAATGAGGGGTATGCTTGCTTCGGGCTCGTTTGACCTTCCAAATGGGTCGGACAAGCCGTGATGGCCAACCGTATGCATAGACAAGGTCTTGACGGACGTCCACAAAAAAATTTGGCATTTTTGACGTCGGAATCTGGATCACCCAAAAAATCGTGTGCTATAGCACACGAAATCGTCGAAATGAGGGGTATGCTCGTTTCGGGGCCGTTTGACCTTCCAAATGGGTCGGACAAGCCGTGATGGCCAACCGTATGCCATAGACAAGTTCTTGACGGACGTCACGAAAAAATTTGGCCTTTTTGACGTCGGAATCCGGAATCAACCAAAAAATGGTTGTGCTATAGCACACGAAAAATCGTCGAAATGAGGGGTATGCTCGCTTCGGGGCTCGTTTGACCTCCTAATGGGTCGGACAAGCCGTGATGGCCAACCGTATGCATAGACAAGGTCTTGACGGACGTCCACGAAAAAATTTTGCCTTTTTGACGTCGGAATCCGGATCACCCAAAAAATCGTGTGCTTATAGCACACGAAAATCGTCGAAATGAGGGGTATGCTCGCTTCGGGGCTCGTTTGACCTTCCAAATTGGTCGGACAAGCCTTGACGGCCAACCGTATGCATAGAGAAGGTCTTGACGGACGTCCACGAAAAAATTTGGCATTTTTGACGTCGGAATCGGATCACCCAAAAAATGGTGTGCTATAGCACACGAAAATCGTCGAAATGAGGCGTATGCTCGCTTCGGGGCTCGTTTGACCCTCCAAATGGGTCGGACAAGCGTGATGGCCAACCGTATGCATAGACAAGGTCTTGACGGACGTCCACGAAAAAATTTGGCATTTTTGACGTCGGAATCCGGATCACCCAAAAAATGGTGTGCTATAGCACACGAAAATCGTCAAAATGAGGCGTATGCTCGCTTCGGGGCTCGTTTGACCCTCCAAATGGGTTGGACAAGCCGTGATGGACAACCGTATGCATAGACAAGGTCTTGACGGACGTCCACGAAAAAATATGGCATTTTTGACGTCAGAATCCGGATCACCCAAAAAATGGTGTGCTATAGCACGAGAAAATCATCGAAATGAGGGGTATGCTCGCTTCGGGGCTCATTTGACATTCCAAATGGGTCGGAAAAGCCGTGATGGCCAACCGTATGCATAGACAAGGTCTTGACGGATGTCCACGAAAAAATTTGGCATTTTTGACGTCGAAATCCGGATCAACCAAAAAATGGTGTGCTATAGCACACAAAAATCGTCGAAATGAGGGGTATGCTCGCTTTGGGGCTCGTTTGACCTTCCAAATGGGTCGGAAAAGCCGTGATGGTCAACCGTATGCATAGACAAGGTCTTGACGGACGTCCACGAAATTTTTTTGGCATTTTTGACGTCGGAATCCGGATCACCCAAAAAATGGTGTGCTATAGCACACGAAAATCGTCGAAATGAGGCGTATGCTCGCTTCGGGGCTTGTTTGACCCTCCAAATGGGTCGGACAAGCCGTGATGGCCAACCGTATGCATAGACAAGGTCTTGAAGGACGTCCACGAAAAAATTTGGCATTTTTGACGTCGGAATCCGGATCACCCAAAAAATGGTGTGCTATTGCACACGAAAATCGTCGAAATGAGGCGTATGCTCGCTTCGGGGCTCGTTTGACCTTCCAAATGGGTCAGACAAGCCGTGATGGCCAACCGTATGCATATACAAGGTCTTGACGGACGTCCACGAAAATATTTGGCATTTTTGACGTCGGAATCCGGATCACCCAAAAAATGGTGTGCTATAGCATATGAAAATCGTCGAAATGAGGCGTATGCTCGCTTTGGGGCTCTTTTGACCCTCCAAATGGGTCGGACAAGCCGTGATGGCCAACCGTATGCATAGACAAGGTCTTGACGGACGTACACTAAAAAATTTGGCATTTTTGACGTCGGAATCCGGATCACCCAAAAAATGGTGTGCTATAGCACACGAAAATCATCGAAATGAGGCGTATGCTCACTTCGGGGCTCGTTTGACCCTCCAAATGGGTCGGACAAGCCGTGATGGCCAACCGTATGCATAGACAAGGTCTTAACGGACGTCCACGAAAAAATTGGCATTTTTGACGTCGGAATCCGGATCACCCAAAAAAATGGTGTGCTATAGCACACGAAAATCGTCGAAATGAGGCGTATGCTCGCTTCGGGGCTCGTTTGACCCTCCAAATGGGTCGCACAAGCCGTGATGGCCAACCGTATGCATAGACAAGGTCTTGACGGACGTTCGTGAAAATTTTTGGCATTTTTAACGTTGGAATCCGGATCATCCAAAAAATGGTGTGCTATAGCACACGAAAAATCGTCGAAATGAGGCGTATGCTCGCTTCGGGGCTCGTTTGACCCTCCAAATGGGTTGGACAAGCCGTGATGGCCAACCGTATGCATAGACAAGGTCTTGAAGGACGTCCACAAAATAATTAGGCATTTTTGACGTCGGAATCCGGATCACCCAAAAAATGGTGTGCTATAGCACACGTAAATCGTTGAAATGAGGCGAATGCTCGCTTTGGGGCTCGTTTGACCCTCCAAATGGGTCGGACAAGCCGTGATGGCCAACCGTATGCATAGACAAGGTCTTGAAGGACGTCCACGAAAAAATTTGGCATTTTTGACGTCGGAATCCGGATCACCCAAAAAATGGTGTGCTATAGCACACGAAAATCGTCGAAATGAGGCGTATGCTCGCATCGGGGCTCGTTTGACCATCCAAATGGGTCGGACAAGCCGTGATGGCCAAACGTATGCATAGACAAGGTCTTTACGGACGTCCACGAAAAAAATTGGCATTTTTGACGTCGGAATTCGGATCACCCAAAAATGGTGTGCTATAGCACACGAAAAATCGTCTCGAAATGAGGCGTATGCTCGCTTCGGGGCTCGTTTTACCTTCAAAATGGGTCGGACATGCCGTGATGGCCAACCGTATGCATAGACAAGGTCTTTCGGACGTCCACGAAAAAATTTGGCATTTTTGACGTCGGAATCCGGATCACCCAAAAAATGGTGTGCTATAGCACACGAAAATCGTCGAAATGAGGCGTATGCTCGCTTCGGAGCTCGTTTGACCCTCCAAATGGGTCGGACAAGCCGTGATGGCCAACCGTATGCATAGACAAGGTCTTGACGGACGTCCACGAAAAAATTTGGCATTTTTGACGTCAGAATCCGGATCACCCAAAAAATGGTGTGCTATAGCACACGAAAATCATCGAAATGAGGCGTATGCTCGCTTCGGGGCTCGTTTGACCCTCCAAATGGGTCGGAAAAGCCGTGATGGCCAACCGTATGCATAGATAAGGTCTTGACGGACGTTCACCAAAAAATTTGGCATTTTTGACGTCGGATTCCGGATCACCCAAAAAATGGTGTGCTATAGCACACGAAACTTGTCGAAATGAGGCGTATGCTGGCTTCGGGGCTCGTTTGACCCTCCAAATGGGTCGCAAAAGCCGTGATGGCCAACCGTATGTATAGACAAGGTCTTGACGGACGTCCACGAAAAAATTTGGCATTTTTGACGTCGGAATCCGGATCACCCAAAAAATGGTGAGCTATAGCACACGAAAATCATCGAAATGAGGCGTATGCTCGCTTCGGTGCTCGTTTGACCATCCAAATGGGTCGCAAAAGCCGTGATGGCAAACCGTATGCATAGATAAGGTCTTGACGGACGTTCACCAAAAAATTTGGCATTTTTGACGTCGAAATCCGGATCACCGTAAAAATGGTGTGCTATAGCACACAAAAATCGTCGAAATGAGGCGTATGCTCGCTTCGGGGCTCGTTTGACCCTCCAAATGGGTCGGACAAGCCGTGATGGCCAACCATATGCATAGACAAGGTCTTGACGGACGTCCACGAAAAATTGTTGCATTTTTGACGTCAGAATCCGGATCACCCAAAAAATGGTGTGCTATAGCACACGAAAATCGTCGAAATGAGGCGTATGCTCGCTTCGGGGCTCGTTTGACCCTCCAAATGGGTCGTACAAGCCGTGATGGCCAACCGTATGCATAGACAATGTCTTGACGGACGTCCACGAAAAAATTTGGCATTTTTGACGTCGGAATCCGGATCACCCAAAAGATGGTGTGCTATAGCACACGAAAATCGTCGAAATAAGGCGTATGCTCGCTTCGGGGCTCGTTTAACCCTCCAAATGGGTCGGACAAGCCGTGATGACCAACCGTATGCATAAACAAGGTCTTGACGGACGTCTACGAAAAAATTTGGCATTTTTGACGTCGGAATCCGGATCACCCAAAAAATGGTGTGCTATAGCACACGAAAATCGTCGAAATGAGGCGTATGCTGGCTTCGGGGCTCGTTTGACCCTCCAAATTGGTCGCACAAGCTGTGATGGCCAACCGTATGCATAGACAAGGTCTAGACGGACGTCCACGAAAAAATTTGGCATTTTTGACGTCGGAATCCGGATCACCCAAAAAATGGTGTGCTATAGCACACGAAAATCATCGAAATGAGGCGTATGCTCGCTTCGGGGTCGTTTGACCCTCCAAATGGGTCGGACAAGCCG